>JAREIK010012964.1:0-25685 GCA_029783825.1 Sapria himalayana | reverse complement strand
AAATGAGATTTATTATTTATTATTTAGGGTATACCAGTTAAATTTAAAGTATATCTGTCTCACTAATAATTTATTTTGTAATTAATATTTCTAAAAAAATAAACTGATAAATAATTAAAACAAAAATTTAAAATTATACTCAATAAAAATTTAAATGAGATTTATGATTTATTATTAATGTATACCATTTTAATAGTTTAAGTATTTAGAGGTTTTGTCGTATAGGAGTTTAGCGATTCATGTTTTTAGGCATTTAGTGGTTTATAGGTTTTATTTAAACAATAAAATTACAAAAAAAATGTAATTTTTTGTCATTTTCAAATGGTATAACCTTTGAAAATTTAAATATATTTAAAATTTTTTGAAATTTGAATAAATATCTAGTTATAATAATTTTAATAATTCTATATCATATAAAAGAAATATAGACAATTTTATTGATAGATATTATAATAATGATCAAAAATTAAATTAATAAACTATTTATAATAAGATATATATTAATTAAAAAATATTTACAAAACCCAAATTGATTCAAAATTAAAGTAAAATATATTAGTTGATAATAATTTTTAATTTTTAATAATACTTCTTTTATACTTATTTTAAAAGCGTATATATATTTTTTGATTAAAAATAAATTATTTAAATTATATGTGTCGCACACATGATTTATTTTGTAATAAAAATTTCTAAAAAAAAAACTAACAAATAATTAAAATGAATATTTAAAATAATAATAAATTGAAATAAAAATTCAATTTATTAATTATTAAAAAGTATATAGTGATTTAATGGTTAATGTATTTATGCATTATGGGGTTTAGGAGTTTACTGATATAACTCTATATGCATTTAGTGGTTTATAGGTTTTATTAAAAAATAAAATAACCCAAAATTTATTTTTATTATTTTTTAATATTTCCAAAGGTTATAACCTTTGTAAATATAGTAGATTTTAAATTTTTTTCAAAAGTGAATTCAATATTAAGTTATAATAATCATTATATTTATATATCATATAAATTCTATATAAACAATTTTATTGATAAATATTCTAATAATGATCAAAAAATAAATTAATAAACAATTATTAATGAGATAGATATCAATTAAAATATAATTACAAAACCTAAAATGATTCAGAAGGAGAGCAAAATAAATTACTATATAATAAATTTTAGTTTTTAAATTTTTTATTCTTTTTATAAGTTTATCTATATTTTTCGATGAAAAATAATTTATATAAATTATATTTGTCTAACTCATAATCTATTTTGTAATTAATATTTATATAAAAATAAACAAATAAATAATTAAAATGAATATTTAAAATTATAATGAAAAAAATAATATTGATATTTATTTTTTTATTATTTAAGGTTACCTGTTTAAAAGGATTATTATTTATTTTTTAGTGTTTTATAGATTTACGAGTTATTGATTTAAGTGTTTAGTCATTTAGTGGTTTATAGGTTTTATTTAAACAATGAAATATCTAAAAAATATATAATTTTTTATTTTTTCACATTTTCAAAGGTTATAAACATCAAAAATATAATAATTTTAAAATTTTTTTAAAAGTGAATTCAAAATTTAGTTATAATAATCATTAAATTTATATATCATATAAATTCAATATAAACAATTTTATTGATAAATATTATAATAATGATCTAAAAATAAATTAATAATTTATTATTAATAAAATAGATATCAATTAAAATATAATTACAAAACCAAAATGATTCAGAAGCAAAGAAAATTATATTATTATATAATAATTTTTTGTTTTTAATTTTTTTTTTCTTTTAATATGTTTATCTATATTTTTTTTGAAGAAAAAAAATTTATATAAATTATAATTGTCTAACTCATAACTTATTTTGTCATTAATATTTATTTAAAAATAAATAAATAAATAATTAAAATGAATATTTAAAATTTTAATGAAAAAAATAAAAATGAGATTTATTGTTTATTATTTAGGATATATCTGATTTAAAAAATTTTATATTTAGAGTTTTCGAGATTTACAAGTTATTCATTTAAGTATTTAGGCAATTAATGGTTTATACGTCTTATTTAAACAATGAAATAACAAATAAATTATTTTTGATATTTTTTCAAATTTTCAAAGATTATAACCTTTGAAAATATAATAATATTAAAATTTTTTAAAATGTGAATACAATATTTAGTAATAATAATAATAATAACAATATATAATATAAACTAAAATATTTAACAATATTTGTTAATAATAATAATTATAACAATATATAACAATATATAATAATTAATAAGATAGATATAAATTAAAATTTAATAACAAAAACAAATGATTAAAAATCAAAGTAAATTTATTACTAAATAAAAATTTTTGTTTTTACTTTTTGCCTCATTTTATAAGATTATATATTTTTTTGATAAAAAAAATTATATAAATTATATTTGTATCACTCATAATTTATTTTGTAATTAATATTTCAATAAATTATTTAAATTATATTTAAGGTATTTAATGGTTTAAATTATATATTATATTTGAGTTTAAAGGTTTAAGTATTTATGGGCTTCGGGGTTTAGGAGTTTAGAGATTTATGTGTTTAGGTATGTAATGTTTTATAAGTTTTATTTAAACAATGATATAACAAAAAATTATTTTTTTTTATTTTTTCTCATTTTTGAAGATAATAACCTTTGAAAATATAACAATTTTTAAATTTTTTTAAATGTGAAATAAAAATTAGATTTATTAATTATTAAGTAGTATATTGCAGTATAATGGTTTATGTATTTATGCATTATGGGGTTTAGGAGTTTACTGATTTAACTGTGTATGCATTTAGTGGTTTATAGGTTTTATTTAAGAAAAAAAATAAAAAAAAATATTTTTATTTTTTTTTGATATTTTCAAAGGTTCCTTTGAAAATATAATAATTTTTAAATTTTTTTCAAAAGTGATTAAATATTTATTTATAATAATCATAATAATTATATATCATATAAAAAATCAATATAAACAATTTTATTGATAGATATTCTAATAATTATCAATAAATAAATTAAAAATCTATAATGAATAAGATTGATATTACTTAAAATATAATATAAAAACCTAAAATGATTCAAAAGCAAAGAAAAATATATTACGTAATATTAATTATTTGTTTTTAAATTTTTATTCTTTTTATAAGCTTATCTATTTTATGATTAAAAATAATTTTTATAAATTTTTTTTAACTCAATTTATTTTATAATTAATATATATATATAAATAAAAAACTAAACAACAAAATGAATTTTTTAAATTATAATGAAAACAAATAAAAATTAGATTTATTATTTATTATTTAGGGTCAACCCGTTTAAATGATTATCTATATAAAGGTATTGGGATTTTATAGTTTAGTGATTTAGGTGTTTAGGCATTTAGTGATTTATACGTTTTATTTAAACAATGAAATAATAAAAAAAAATATTTTTTTTTGTTTTTTCACATGTTCAAGGTCTATAATCTTTGAAAATATAATTACAAACTTTAAAATGATTCAGAATCAAAGTAAAATATATTACTATATAATAATTTTTTGTTTTTAATTTTTTTCTTCTTTTGAAAAGTTTATCTATATTTTTTTGTTGAAAAATAATTTATATAAATTATATTTGTCTAACTTATAATTTATTTTGTAATTAATATTTATATAAAAATAAACAAATAAATAATTAAAATGAATATTTAAAATTATAATGAAAAAAATAAAAATGAGATTTATTATTTATTATTTAGGATAAACCTATTTAAAAAATTTATCTATTTAGGGTTTTCGAGATTCAGAAGTTATTTATTTATGTTTTTAGGCAGGTAATGGTTTATAGCTTTTATTTAAACAATGAAATAACAAAAAATTTATTTTTGATAATTTTTTAAATTTTCAAATGTCATAATATTTGAAAATATAATAATTTTAAAATTTTTTAAAAATGTGAATAAAATATTTAGGAATAATTATTTTTATAACTATATATAATATAAACTAAATATAACTAATTTTATTGATAATATTATATCAATTATAAAAAAATAAATTAGTAAACTATTATTAATATGATAGATATAAATTAAAATATAATTAAAAAACCTAAAATGATTTAAAATCAAAGTAAAATTTATTACTAAATAATAATAATTTTTTTTTGTTTATGCATCATTTTATTAGCTAATATATTTTTTTTGTTGAAAAATATATTAGTTAAATTATATTTGTCACACCTAATTTATTTTGTCATTAATATTTCTATAAATTATTTAAATTATATTTAAGGTTTATGAGTTTAACGGTTTAGGTATTTAAAGTCTCCAGGGTTTAGAAGTTTAGAGATCTATGTATTTAGGCATTTAATAGTTTTATTTAAACAATGATATAACAAAAAATATATTTTTGTTATTTTTTATCATTTTTAAAGGTTATAACCTTTGAAAATATAATAATATTTAAATTTTTTTAAATGTGAATATAATATTTAGTTATGATAATCTTAATAATTATAAGTCATTTAAATTCAATATAAATAATTACATTGCTAGATATTATAATAATGATCAAAAAAAATTTAATAAATTATTAATAATAAGATAGATAATATTTAAAATATATTTGCAAAATCTAAATTTATTCAAAATAAAAGTAAAATATATTACTTAATAATAATTTTTTAAATGTTTTGCTTTTTTATAACTTTATATTTTTGTTATTATAAATAAATTATTTAAATTATATTTGACTTACTCATAATTTATTTGTAATTTATAATTCTATAATAATAAACTAATAAATAATTAAAATACAAATAATTATTTAAATTGAGATTATAATAATTATTTAAAATTATAATGAATACAAATAAAATTGAGATTTATTATTTATTATTTAGGATATACCGGTTTAATTGTTTAAGTATTTAGGTGTATTTGGGTTTAGGAGTTTAGTTATTTAAGTGTTTGGACCTTTAGTGATTTATAGTTATTATCTAAAGAATTAAAATATAAAAAATTTAATTTTTTTTAATTTTTGAAAGTTGTAACCTTTGAAAATATAATAATTTTAAATTTTTTTAAATGTGAATATAATATTTAGTTATAATAATCTTAATAATTATATATAAAATAAACTAAAAATATATAATTTTATTAATAGATATTATAATAATGATCAATAAATAAATTAATAAACTAGTTTTAATAAGAATAATATAAATTAAAATATAATCGTAGAATCTAAAATGATTCAAAATAAAAATAAGATATATTACTAAATAATAATTTTTTATTTTAAAAATTTTGCCTCATTTTATAAGCATATATATTTTTTTGATGAAAAATAAATTATTTAAATTATAGCTGTCTCACTAATAATTTATTTTGTAATTAATATTTCTATAAAAATAAACTCATAAATAATTAAAATGAATATTTAAAATTATAATGAATACTAATAAAAATAGATTTATGATTTATTATTTAGGGCATACCTATTTAATGGTTTATGTTTTTTTTGTGGTTTTGGGGTTAAAGAGTTTATTGATTTATATGTTTGCACATTTATGTGTTTATAGGTTTTATTTTATCAATGAAATAACAAAAAATTTATTTTTATGAATTATCCTGATTTTCAAAGGTTATTACCTTATAAAATATAATAATTTTTAAATCTTTCTAAAATATGAATGCAATACTTATTTATAATAATCTTAATAATTATATTTGATGTAAATTTAATATAAAAAATTTTATTAATATATATTATTATTATGATCGAAAAATAAATTAATAAACTATTATTAAAAAGATAGATATTAATTAAAATATATTTGCAGAACCCAAAATAATTCAAAATCAAAGTAAATTATATTACTAAATAAAATTTTAAAATTTTGAAATTTTGTTTATTTTTATAAGCTTATTTTTTTTATAAAAAATAAATTATTTAAATTATATCTGTCTCACTCATTATTTATTTTGTAATTAATATTTCTATAAAAATAAACTAAAAAATAATTAAAATGAATATTTAAAATTATACTGAATACAAATAAAAATAAAATTTATTATTTATTATTTAGGTTATATAGGTTTAATGGTTTAAGAATTTAGGGGGTTTTGGCGTTTAGGAGTCTAGAGATTTAATTGTTTAGACCTTTAGTGATTTAAAGTTTTTTTTAAAGAATGAAAAAACAAAAAATTTAATTTTTTGATTTTTTTAATTTTTGAAGATTGTAACCTTGGATAATATAATAATTTTAAATAATTTTTCAAATGTAAATATAATATTTAGTGATAATAACTTAATAATTATAATACATTTTAATTGAATATAAGTAGTTTTATTGTTCGATATTATAAAAATGATCAAATAATAAATTAATAAACTATTATTAATAAGATTGATCACAATTAAAATATAATTGCAAAACCTATATATAATGAATAAAAATCAAAGTAAAATATATTACTAAATAATAATTTTTTGTTTTTAAATTTTTACTTCTTTATATAAGCTTATTTTTAAAAAAAAATAAATAAATTATTAAAATTATATTTGTCTCACTCATTATTTATTTTGTTAATGATATTTCTAAAAAAAATAAACTAATAAATAATTAAAATGAATATTTAAAATTATAATGAATACAAATTAAAATGGATTTATGATTTATTATATATGGTATACCGGTTTAATAGTTTGATTATTTAGTGGTTTATAGGTTTTATTTATATAATAAAAATTTAAAATTCTATTTTTGATTTTCTGTGATTTTCAAAGGTTATAACCTTTGAAAATAAAATAATTTTTAAAATTTTTTTAAATGTGAATACCATGTATAATTATATTAATCCTACAAAATATATTTCATATAAATTCAATATAAATAATTTTAATGATAGATATTATAATAATAATCAAAAATTAAATTAATAAACTATTATTAATAATATAAATATTAATTAAAATATATTTACATAACACAAAATGATTCAAAATCAAATCAAAATATATTACTAAATTTAATATTTAATTTTTATAATTTTCCTTATTTTTATTAGCTTATATTTTTTTTATTAAAATAAATTATTTAAATAATATATGTCTACCTCGAAATTTATTTTGTAATTAATTTTTCTAAAAAATTAAACTATAAATAATTAAAATTAATATTTAAATTATAATAAATAGAAATAAAAATGAGATTTATTATTTATTAAGTAGTATATAGCTGTTAAAATGTTTATGTAGTTAGGAGTTTCTGGATTTATGAGCTTACTGATTTAAGCAAGTAAGCATTTAATGATCTATAGGTTTTATTTAAAAAATGAAATAACAAAAAATTTATTTATTTTTTTTCATATTTTCAATGGTTTTACCATTTGAAAATATAATAATTTTTAAATTTTTTTCAAAAGTGATTACAAAAATTAGTTATAATAATCATTATATTTATATATCATATAAATTTAATATAAACATTTTTATTGATAGATATTCTAATAATGATGAAAAAATAACTTAATAATCTATTATTAATAAGATAGATATCAATTAATATATATTTACAAAACCTAAAATGATTCAGAAGCAAAGCAAAATATATTACTATATAAAAATTTTTTGTTATGAAATTTTTTTTAAGTTTATCTATATTATATTGATGAAAAATAATTTATATAAATTATATTTGTGTAACTCATAATTTATTTTTAATTAATATTTATATAAAAATAAACAAATAAATATTTAAATTTGAATATTTAAAATTAAATTGAAAAAAAATGAGATTTATTCTTTATTATTTAGGATATACCGGTTTAATTTAAATTAGATCTGTCTCAGTAATAATTTATTTTTTAATTAATATTTATATAAAAATAAACTGATAAATAATTAAAATTAAAATTATAATGAATAATTAAAATAATTTATTTTGTTCCTCTCTCAACTCTAGAATGATTGCTAAAGCTCTAACCAAAATAATAGGAGCTTTTACTTTATTTCTATTATGTCTCATCATATTTGATGTTGAATCACTGGGCTATCAATGGTAATTTGACTCATGTTCACAAACATACTAAACCAAAGTTGTACCCCTATGTGTTGAAATAGCTAGTTGTTGAGGATGCTATTTATATTGATCAATGTAATTTCTTCTAAAATATCTCTCATGCACACACACGAAACAATTTTTTTAAAACATAGTTCACCTCTTTAAAAATAACCACTTTGTAGCCTATTAGAACAAACTAGCCCCATGGTGGGTTGAGCAAGGCAAGAAGATTGGGCTCTCTTTCAATCAAGAATCAAAAAATTTATTTTATTAGCATCTCTAAGCCTTTTTTTTATCCTCATGGATATCAAAAGTATCATATCTTTTTTTTATATTAAATGAGTTATGAATACAAGCTCAAAATACCCAAAAAGGTGTAAATGAATCATATTCAAATGTATAAAAGGTTTTAATCATTGCTCAAAATATTAGTCTTGCATATAGACAATTGAGGTCACAAATCAAAGGAAAATGTCATAGAGATATTTCCAATCCCAAGAATTTTAGCTATAGAAAGTTATAAAGAGTAGTACTCAAGCTTTAACTATTTCTAGGGTCATGACTTTTGCTCTTGAGGAATGTCCAAAGTTACAATCATTCCTAGTGCAATGACTTTGCAATATAATGATAAAATGCACAAGCTATGGTCATATCCAATATTTTGACCCAGTATTATAGTGATTAAATATGTATTCATGATCATTCTTAGTGCCATAACAATATGTTCAACAGAGAGACACAAGTTTTGGCATATTCTCATCGATATGATTTTGTGTTCTAGATACAAAATATATAATCATGACCATTTCTAATGCTACAATAATCTAATGCAAGAAAGAGACTGAATCCATAACTAACCGCTTGAGTCATGAATTTGTGTTACATATACAAAAAGATAAATCTATGACATTCCTAAAAGTTGTGAATTTCAATTTAAATTTAACACTTAAGTCATTTTATTATAAAAGTGCAAAACATGAGATTTAGGATTTAGGGTTTGTGGATTAGGGTTATAGTTTATGGTTTAAGGATTAGGATTTAAAGTTTAGTGTTTATGATTTTTTTTTGTTTTTTTTTTGGAAAATACACACTTTATTTATCATTTAGGCACACAACTTACAAAAGACTCAAAAGCTGACTAATTTGGGCTAGCCCACCAAATCATATGCACCTTAATGAATCTATGCATAAAATACATAAAAAAACATAATGCCTAATAATTCCAAGCGTACGAATACAACTAAAATCACCAAGGATTTCTGGACATTCGAGTTGGCATTGAGTCATTATACGCACTGCGTCCTTTCCATTCGGATTAATCCAAGCCTTTGGGAGGAACCTGAATGATGCACTATATTAAAACAACGCAAATATAAGATTGTGCATGTGTGTGACAGGCAGCATCAAGCATTTGCATATGTCATTCCTATGCAATGAAATACATGTAAAACTGAATACCCATAAATCCACAAGTCCATATCTACGGCCTTTGTCAATTCATTCTCACCTCTGAATTCCACATTCTTTTGCTCCAATGATCCTCAAAAGAGTATCTCTTGGGTTAGAATGCTTCCTCCTCGAACAACAAGAAGTTGTTGTATGTTGCACCGACAAAATATCAAAAAATATGCATGCATCGGGGTGCATGTGTGATGAGGTCCATCTCATAGTCTAATTATCTACGCGTACAACCAAGCTAGAATACAAGTAAAATTACAAATTGCTATAAAAATGGGTCTTCTGCTCCCAGGAATGTAGCATCGCCTAATGTGTATTTACAAAATGCATTAGTGGGCCCCACTTAGAGATACTCATGGGTCTAGTTGCACTCATTGCATGCTACATAGAGAACATACAAGATTGTGTGTGTGAGTATGTAATGATCAGTCTCTACAAGTACATGGTGCATACAAAGTCCAAAATACAAATAAGACTACAAACATAAACTACAAGTTTGAATCTTTCTCTCACGTGTCGCTGTCTGGGCTCTATTGCTTACTGGATATGCTTGGTGATGCTTCGGATTTTGTCAGCTCTTCAATTAATCATGGATTACCCGCTACTCCTGTTGGGCAATAGTTGGGTGGCCCTCTATGCTGCATGATAGGGCTAGTGGGACACACTCCTAGCTACTCCTGGGTTTACTCCCTACCACTTTGCTCGGTCTCATCAGTTGTCTAAATGTTATCATCCATGCTTGCTAGTAGGGCCCTCTACAAGCTGGTCGCCCATACTTCTGGCTGCTTTCGGGACTTGTAGCCCCTCTAAATGCTACACAAAAATGGACAAGAATATGTTCAGGTGTGTACTTTGGTTCGTCGCTATGTGTGTGTGGTTTAGCAGTATCAGGGTTTAAGAATTTAGTAAATTAAGTATTTAGTTATTTTGTGGTTTATAGGTTTTATTTAAATAATTAAATAACAAAAAAATTATTTTTATGATTTTTTCTTATTTTCAAGGTTATAACCATTGAAAATATTATAATTTTTAATATTTTTTCAAATGTAAATACAATATTTAATTATAATAATCATAAAAAATAAAAATCATGTAAATTCAATATAAATAATTTTATTGATCGATATTATAATACTGATCATAAAATAGATTAATAAACTTTTATTAATAAGATAGATAGTAATTAAAATATATTTGAAAAACCTAAAACGATTCAAAATCAAAGTAAAATATATTACTAAATAATAATTTGTTATTTTAAAATTTTTGATTCTTTTTATAAGCTTATAAATTTTTTTGATGAAGATAAATTATTTAAATTATATTTCACTCATTCATAATTTTATTTTGTAATTATTATTTCTATAAAAAATAAACTAATAAATAATTAAAATTAATATTAAAATTATAATGAATGCAAATAAAAATAAGATTTATGATTAATTATTTAGGGTATACTGGTTTAATGGTTTAAGTATTTAGGTGTTTAGGAGTTTAGTGATTTAAGTGTTTAGGCATTTAGTAGTTTATATTTTTTATTTAATTAATGAAATAACAAAAAAATTATTTTTCAAATTTTTTATCAATTTTGAAGGTTATAACCATTATAAATATAATAATTTTTGAAATTTTTTCAAATGTGAATACAAGATATAGTTATAATAAACTTAATAATTATATATCATGTAATTTAAAAATAAAGAATTTTATTGATAGATATTAATAAACTAAATATTAATATTAATATAATAATTATCAAAAAATAAATTAATAAACTATTATTTATTGATAGATATTTATATATTATTTATAAATACTTAAACCTTTAAAGATGGTTTAAAAGTTTAAGTATTTAAGGGTTTTGGGGTTTAGTAGTTTGATGATTTAAGCATTTAGGCATTTATAGTTTATAGGTTTTATATAAACAATAAAATAACAAAATATTTATTTTTGTGATTTTATCTCATTTTCAAAGATGATAAGCTTTAAAAATATAATAATTTTTTGTTGTGAAATTTTTTTTTCTTTTAAAAAGTTTATCTATAATTTTATGATTAAAAATAATTTATATAAATTATTTTTGTGTAGCTCAATTTATTTTGTAATTAATATTTATATATAAATAAACAAATAAATAATTAAAATGAATATTTAATATTATAATGAAAAAAAATGAGATTTATTATTTATTTTTTAGGAATACTATTTTAATTTAAATTAGATCTATCTCACTAATAATTTATTTTGTAATTAATATTTCTATAAAAATAAACTTATAAATAATTAAAATAAAAATTTAAAATTATACTAGATAAAAATCAAAAGGAGATTTATGATTTATTATTAATCTATACCAGTTTAATGGAAAAAGTATTTAGAGGTTTTGTCATTTAGGAGTTTAGCAATTTATGTTTTTAGGCTTTTAGTGGTTTATATGTTTTATTTAGAAAATAAATTAAGAAAAAAAGTTTTTATAATTTTTTATCTTTTTCATAGGTTATAACCTTTGAAAATATAATAATATTTACACTTTTTTGAAATGTGAATACAATATTTAGTTATAATAATTTTAATAATTATATATCATATAAATTCAATATAAACAATTTTATTGATAGATAATATAATAATGATCAAAAATTAAATTAATAAACTATTAATAAAAAGATAGATATTAATTAAAAAATATTTACAAAACCAAAATTTATTCAAAATTAATGAAAAATATATTACTGGATAATAATTTTTAATTTTTAAAGTTTTACTTCTTTTATTAGCATATTTATTTTTTAAATTATATTTGTCGTACTCATAATTTATTTTGTAATAAATATTTCTATAAAAATATACTAAGAAATAATTAAAATGAATATTTAAAATTATAATAAAAAAACTAATATTGAGATTTATTATTTATTATTAAGGGTATAGCGGTTTAAAATGATTATTTATTTAGGGTTTTCGAGATTTAGGAGTTATTGATTTAAGTACTTAGGCATTTAGTGGTTTATAGGATTTATTTAAACAATGAAAAAACAAAAAAATTAATTTTGTTATTTTTTCACATTTTCAAAGGTTATAACATTTGAAAATATAATAATCTCAAAATTTTTTTAAAATGTGAATAAAATATTTAGTAATAATAATCATTATAATTATATATAATATAAACTAATTATAAATAATTTTATTGATAGATATAATATCAATTATCAAAAAAAAAAATAATAAACTATTATTAATTTGATAGATATAAATTAAAATATAATTACAAAACCTAAAATGATTCAAAATCAATGTAAAATTTATTACTAAATAATATTTTTTTGTTTTTAAATTTTTACTTCTTTTTATAAGATTATATTTTTTTTATGAAAAGTAAATTATTAATATTATATTTGGCTGACTAATTATTTATTTTGTAATTAATATTTATATATAAAATAAACTAATAAATATTTAAAATGAATATTTAAAATTATAATGAATAAAAATTAAAATGAGATTTAAGATTTATTATTGTTGTATATGTAATTTATTTTTTGATAATTTGTTAGTATAGCCAAATATTTTTTCTTTATTAATATTTTCATGTAAGCGTAGGAAATAAAATATTAAAAGGCTGGGGATGCAGTAGTAGCACAATAACGGAGGTCTCGCTGACCTGAGAGCGGGCCAAAATTGGAACAGAGGCTGACCCATCTCATGATCCGACCCGCTTCAGTTAAATGAACCGAAAGAAATTTTAATATAAAATGTTTTGTAATTTTATTTTTGGGTGGCTGTTTTTGGACTCGTGGAACTGTTCATCGTCTCTCTCTCTTTTCTCTATGTGATTTATCGTGACTATTCTATGTGCTACATACTGTAAGACATTTCTATTGCTTTAATCTATAAAGCCTAAGCATTTTCTGGTGGATTTAGCTAGTCGTACTGAGCGACTAGCGAACCAAGTTATTTTCAGTATTTATTTCACATTTTTTGATTCTATCATGGATGGTTCCTGAATTGGGATATATATATTGCTTGTTTTGTGTTGTTTTTGTGTTTCTGTATCTCAATCTCACTATCGTGGAAGCACAATTGCCCAACAATTATATATGGTATACCGGTTTAATGGATCAATTGTCTAGGGGTTTGACATTTAGGAGTTTAGCAATTTATGTTATTAACCATTTACTGGTATATAGGTTTTATTTATATAATAAAAATAATTCTTTTTTGATTTTTTTTAGATTTTCAAAGGGTATAATTATATTTTTAATTTTATTAATAAAATAATTTTTAAAATCTTTTGAAATGTGAATATCATGTATAATTATATTAAACTTATTAATTATATATCTTATAAATTCAATATAAATAAATTTAATGATACATATTATAATAATGATCAAAAATTAAATTAATAAACTATTATTAATAATATAAATATTAATTAAAATATATTTACATAATACAAAATGATTCAAAATCAAATAAAAATATATTACTAAATAATAATAATTAATTTTTAAATTTTTCCATCTTTTTATAAGCTTATATTTTTTTATGATTAAAAATAAATTTTTTAAATAATATCTTTAAATTTATTTTGTAATTAATTTTTCTAAAAAATAAAATATAAATAATTAAAATGAATATTTAAAATTATAATAAATAGAAATAAAAATGAGATTAATTATTTATTAAGTAGTATACAACTGTTATAAGGTTTATGTATTTAGGGATTTCGGGTTTTATGAGCTACTGATTTAAGTAAGTAAGCATTTAGTGGTCTATAGGTTTTATTTAAAAATAAATAACAAAAAATTTATTTTTTGTATTCGTTCTCATTTTTTAAGATTAAAACCTTTGAAAATATAATAATTTTTAAATTTATTTCATAAGTGAATACAATATTTATTTATAATAATAATTATTATTATTATATATCATATAAATTCAATATAAACAATTTTATTGATAGATATTCTAATAATTATCAAAAAATAAATTAAAAATCTATTATGAATAAGATTGATATTACTTAAAATATAATATCTAAACCTAAAATGATTCAAAAGAAAATAAAGATATATTACTTAATAATAATAATTTGTTTTAAAATTTTTATATTTTTTATAAGCTTATCTATTTTTTGATGAAAAATAATTTTTATAAATTATATTTTTAACTAATAATTTATTTATATTAATATATATATATATATATATATATATATATATATATAAACTAAATAATCAAAATGAATTTTCTAAATTATAATGAAAACAAATAAAAATGAGATTTATTAATTATTATTTAGGGTATGCCCGTTTAAACTATTATCTATATAGAGGTATTGAAATTTTGTAGTTTAGTGATTTAAGTGTTTAGGCATTTAGTGATTTATAGGTTTTATTTAAACAATGAAATAATAAAAAAATATATATATTTTTTGTTTTTTTATTTTTCAAAGGTTATAATCTTTGAAGATATAATAATTTTAAAATTCTTTTCAAAAGTGAATACAATACTCAGTTATAATAATTACAAAATCTATATATCATAAAAATATTTTTTTTGATAAATATTCAAATAATGATCAAAAAATAAATTAATAATCTATTATTAATAAGTTAGATATCAATTAAAATATAATTACAAAACCTAAAATGATTCTGAAACAAAGTAAAATATATTACTATATAATAATTTTTTGTTTTTAATTTTTTTCTTCATTTAATAAGTTTATCTATATTTTTTTTGTTTAAAATAAATTTATATAAATTATATTTGTCTAACTTATAATTTATTTTGTAAAAAATATTTATATTAAAATAATCAAATAAATAATTTAAAATGAATATTTAAAATTATAATGAAAAAAATAAAAATGAGATTTATTATTTATTATTTAGGATATACCTGTTTAAAAAATTTATCTATTTAGGGTTTTCGAGATTTAGAAGTTATTGGTTTAAGTATTTAGGCATTTAATGGTTTATAGCTTTTATTTAAACAATGAAATAACAAAAAATTTTTTTTTTGATATCTTTTCAAATTTGTAAATATCATAACATTTGAAAATATAATAATTTAAAATTTTTTAAAAATGTGAATACAATATTTAGTAATAATAATTATTATTACTATATATAATATAAACTAATATAAACAATTTTATTGATAATATTATATCAATTTTCAAAAAATAAATTAATAAACTATTATTAATATAATAGAAATAAATTAAAATATAATTAAAAAACCTAAAATGATTCAAAATCAAAGTAAAATTTATTACTAAATAATAATTTTTTTTAAGTTTCTGCATCATTTTATAAGCTTATATTTTTTTTGTTGAAAAATATATTATTTAAATTATATTTGTCACTCATAATTTATTTTGTAATTAATATTTCTATAAATTATTTAAATTATATTTAAGGTTTATGAGTTTAAAGGTTTAGGTATTTAGGGGCTTCAGGGTGTAGGAGTTTAGAGATTTAAGTATTTAGGCATTTAATGGTTTATAAGTTTTATTTAAACAATGATATAACAAAAAATTTATTTTTGTTATTTTTTCTCATTTTTTAAGGTTATAAACTTTGAAAATATAACAATTTTTAAATTTTTTTATGTGAATACTATATTTAGATATGATGATCTTAATAATTATATATCATGTAAATTCAATATAAACAATTATATTGAAATATATTATATAAATGATCGAAAAATAAATTAATAAACTATTATTAATAAGATTGATATTATTTTAAATATATATGCAAAACATAAATTTATTCAAAATCAAAGTAAAATATATTACAAAATAATACTTTATTTTATGTTTTGCTTCTTTTTATAAGTTTATATTTTTTATTATTAAAAGTAAATTATTTAAATTATATTTGTCTTCCTCATAATTAATTTTTAATTTATAATTCTATAAAAATAAACTAATAAATATTTAAAATGAATATTTAAAATTATATTGAATACAAATAAAATAGAGATTTATTATTTATTATTCAGGATATACCAGTTTAATGGTTTAAGTATTAAGGTGTTTTAGGGTTTAGTGATTTAAGTGTTTAATCCTTTAGTGATTTATAGTTTTTATTTAATGAATGAAAAAATAAAAAATTTAATTTTTTGAATTATTTGAATTTTTTTAATTTTTGAATGTTATAACCTTTAAAATTATAATAATTTTAAATTTTTTTTAAATGTGAATTTAATATTCAGAAATAATAATTTTAATAATTATATATAATGTAAAATCAATATAACTAATTTTATTAATAGATATTATAATAATGATCAATAAAAAATTAATAAACTATTATTAATAAGAATAATATAAATTAAAATAAAATTGCAAAATCTAAAATGATTCAAAATAAAAATAAAATATATTATTAAATAATAAATTTTTTAAAAAATTTTTTAAAAAATTTTTTGCCACTTTTTATAAAGATATATATTCTTTTGATGAAAAATAAATTATTTAAATTAGATCTATCTCACTAATAATTTATTTTTTAATTAATATTTCTATAAAAATAAACTGATAAATAATTCAAATAAAAATTTAAAATTAAACTTAATAAAAATTAAATTTAGATTTATGATTTTTTATTAATGTACACATGTTTAATAGTTTAAATATTTAAAGGTTTTGTTGTTTAGGAGTTTGAAATTTATGTTTTTAGGCATTTAGTGGTTTATAGGTTTTATGTAAAAAAATAAAATAACATAAAAAATTTCTATAATTTGTTATCATTTTCATAGGTTGTAACCTATGAAAATATAATAATATTTACACATTTTTGAAATGAGAATACAATATTTAGTTATAATAATATTAATAATTATAGGGCCAGTAAGCAATGGAGTCCAGACCAGCCACACGGGAGCGAAAGATTCAAACTTGTAGTTCATGTTTGTAGTCTTATTTGTATTTTGGATTTTGTATGCACCATGTACTTGTAGAGACAAATCATGACATACTCACACACACAATCTTGTCTGTTCTCTATGTAGCATGCAATGAGGGCAACTGGACCCATGAGTATCTCTAAGTGGGGCTCACTAATGCATTATGTAAATACACATTAGGCGATGCTACACTCCCGGAAGCAGAATACCTATCTTTATAGCATTTTGTAATTTTACTTGTATTCTAGCTTGGTTGTACCCATAGATAATTAGACTATGAGATGGACCTCATCACACATGCACACCGATGCATGCATATTTTTTGATATTTTGTCGATGCAACATACAGCCACTTCTCGGAGCTAGAAAAGTAACCATTCTAACCCAAGAGATATACTTTTGAGTATCATTGGAGCAAAAGAATGTGGAATTCAAAGGTGAGAATGATTTGACAAAGTGCCGTACATATGGACTTGTCGTTTTATGGCTATTCAGTTTTACTTGCATTCCATTGCATAGCAATGACATATGAAAATGCTTGATGCTGCATGTCACACACATGCGGAATCTTATATTTGCATAGTTTTAATATGGTGAATCATTCAGGTTCCTCCAAAAGGCTTGGACAAATCCGAATGAAAAAGACGCATTACGCATAATGAGTCAAAGCCAACTCTGAAGTCTGGGAATGCCAGGTGATTTTAGTAGTATTCGTATGCTTGGAATTATTAGGCATTATGTTTTTTTATGTATTTTATGCATAGAATCATTAAGGTGCATAGGATTCGGTGGGCTGGCCTAAATTAGTCAGCATTTTAGTCTCTTGTAACTTGTGTGCCTAAATGATAAATAAAGTGTGTATTTTCCAAAAAAAAAACCATAAACCCTAAACTTTAAATCCAAAACCTTAAAACATAAACTATAACCTTAACCCATAAACCCTAATTCCTAAATCTCATGTTTTGCACTTTTATAATCAAATGACTAAGTGTTAAATTTAAATTGAAATTCACAACTTTTAGGAATGTCATAGATATATCTTTTTGTATATGTAACACAAATTCATGATTCAAGCAGTGAGTTATGAATTCAGTCTCTTTCTTGCTTTAGATTATTATAGCATTAGGAATGGTCATGCTTTTATATTTTTTGTCTAGAACACAAAATCATATCGATGAGAATATGCCATAACTTGTGTCTCTATGTTGAACATATTGTTATGGCACTAAGAATGATCATGAATACATATTTAATCACTATAATACTAGGTCACAGTATTGGATATGACCATAGCTTGTGTATTTTATCTTTATATTGCAAAATCATTGCACTAGGAATGATTTTAACTTTGGACATTCCTCTAGTGCAAAAGTCATGACCCTAGAAATAGTTAAAGCTCGAGTACTACTATTTATAACTTTCTATCGCTAAAATTCTTCGGATTGGAATTATCACTATGGCTTTTTCCTTCGATTTGTTACCTCAAGTGTCAATATGCAAGACTAATATTTTGAGCAATGATTAAAACCTTTTATACATTTGAATATGATTCATCTATACCTTTTTGGGTATTGTGAGCTTGTATACATAACTCATTTAATATAAATAGAAAGAAATGATACTTTTCATATCCATGATGATATAAAAAAAAGGCTTAGACATGCCAAAAAAATAAATTACTTGATTCTTGATTGAAAGAGAGCCCATACTTCTTGCCCTGCTCAAACCTCCATAGGGCTAGTTTGTACTAATAGGCTAAAGGTGGTTATTTTTTCACAGGTAAACTATGTTTTAAAAAAATTGCTTTGAGTGTGTCCATGAGATATATTTTAGAAGAAATTACATTGATCAATATAAATAGCATCCTAAACAACTAGCTATTTCAACACATAGGGGTACAACTTTCGTTTAGTCTGTTAGCGAACATGAGTCAAATTACCTTTGATAGCCCAGTGATTCAACATCAAATATGATGAGACATAATAGAGATAAAGTAAAAGCTCCTATTATTTTGGTTAGAGCTTTAGCAATCATTCTAGAGTTGAGAGAGGAACAAAATAAATTATTTTAATTATTCAGTATAATTTTAATTTATAATTTATTTATTTATCAGTTTATTTTGATAGAAATATTAATTACAAAATAAATTATTAGTGAGACAGATCTAATTTAAATTAAACTGGTATATCCTAAATAATAAAAAATAAATATCGTTTTTTTTTTCTAATTTTAAATATTCAAATTTAATTATTTATTTGTTTATTTTTATATAAATATTAATTACAAAATAAATTATAAGTTACACAAATATAATTTATATAAATTATTTTTAATCAAAATAATATATATAAACTTTTTAAAAGAAAAAAAAAATTAAAACAAAAAATTATTATATAGTAATATATTTTGCTTTGCTTCTGAATCATTTTAGGTTTTGTAAATATATTTTAATTGATATCAATCTTATTAATAATAGATTATTAAGTTATTGTTTCATCATTATTAGAATATTTATCAATAAAAATGTTTATATTGAATTTATATGATATATAAATATAATGATTATTATAACTAAATATTGTATTCACTTTTCAAAAAAATTTTAAAATTATTATATTTTCAAAGGTTATAACCTTTGAAAATATGAAAAAATAAATAAATAATTTTTTTGTTATTTCATTTTTTAAATAAAACCTATAGATCATTAAATGCTTACTTACTTAAATCAGTAAGCACATAAATTCCGAAACCCCTGAATACATAAACCTTTTAACATCTATGTACTACTTAATAAACGTTGAAAATCAGGAAAAAATCTAAAAAAAAATATTTTATTTTTATTATATAAATAAAACCTATAAACCACTAAATACCTAAAAACATAAATTGATAAACTCCTAAACAACAAAACTCTTAAATAATCAAACCATTAAACCGAGATACAACATATAATAAATCATAAATCTCATTTTAATTTGTATTCATAATAATTTTGATTATTTATTAGTTTATTTTTTATAGAAATATTAATTACAAAATAAATAATGAGCGAGACAACTATAATTTTAATAATTAATTTTTAATCAAAAAAAATAAAAGCTTATAAAAAGAAGTACAAATTTAAAAACAAATAATTATTATTTAGTAATATATTTTACTTTAATTTTGAATCATTATATATAAGTTTTGAAATTATATTTTAATTGCTATAATCTTATTAAGAATAGTTTATTAATTTATTATTTGATCAATTTTATAATATCTACCAATAAAATTACATATATTGAATTTAAAAATTATTATATTTTAAAGGTTATAACCTTCAAAAATGATAGAAAATAACAAAAATACTTTTTTTATTATTTTATTATTTAAATAAAACTTATAAACCACTAAATGCCTAAACATTTAAATCTCTAGACTCCTAAACACCAAAACCCCCCTAAATACTTAAACCATTAAACCTATATAAACTAAATAATAAATAATAAATAATAAATCTCATATTTATTTGTATTCATTATAATTTTAAATATTCATTTTGATTATATTTTAGTTTATTTTTATAGAAATATTCATTACAAAATAAATAATGAGTGAGACATATATAATTTAAATTAATTATTTTTTATGAAAAAAAATTTAAGCTTATAAAAATAAACAAAATTTCAAAAATTTAAAATTTTATTTAGTAATATAATTTGCTTTGATTTTGAATTATTTTGGGTTCTGCAAATATATTTTAATTAATATCTGTCTTATTAATAATAGTTAATTAATTTATTTTTTGATCATCAAAATAATGTATATTAATAAAATTTTTTATATTGAATTTACATCAAATATAATTATTAAGATTTTAATAACTAAGTATTGTATTCATATTTTAGAATTATTAAAAAATTATTATATTTTCAAAGGTCATAACATTTGAAAATCACGAAATTCATAAAAAAAAATTTTTGTTATTTCATTGATTAAATAAAACCTATAAATCAATAAATAAAACCTAAATGTGTAAAAATATAAATCAATAAACTCACTAACCCCAAAACCACAATAAACTTAAACCATTAAATAGGTATACCCTAAATAATAAATCATAAATCTCATTTTTATTTGTATTCATTATATTTTTATATATACATTTTAATTATTTATTAGTTTATTTTTATAGAAATATAAATTAAAAAATAAATTAATAGTTTGACAAATATAATTTAAATAAATTATTTTTCATCAAAAAATATAAAAGCTTATAAATGGATACAAAAATTTAAAAATTTAAAATTAATATTTAGTAAAATATTTCACTTTGATTTTGAATCATTTTAGGTTTTGTAAATATATTTTAAACAATATTTATCTTATTAATAATTGTTTATTAATCTTTTGTTGATCATTATCATAATTTTTATCAATATAATTGTTTATATTGAATTTACATGATATATAATTATTAATATTATCATAACTTAGTAATAATAATCATTATAATTATATATAATATAAACTAATTATAAAAAATTGTATTGATAGATATGATATCAATTATCAAAAAATAAATTATTAAACTATTATTAATATGATAGATATAAATTAAAATATAATTTCAAAACTAAATGATTCAAAATCAATGTAAAATTTATTACTAAATTAAAATTTTTTGTTTTTAAATTTTTACTTCTTTTTATAAGATTATATTTTTTTTATTAAAAGTAAATTATTAATTTTATATTTATCTGACTAAATATTTTTTTGCAATTAATATTTATATAAAAAATAAACTAATAAATATTTAAAATGAATATTTATATTATAATGAATACAAATTAAAATGAGTTTTTAGATTTATTATTACTGTATATGTTTTTTATTTTTTGATAATCTGTTTGTATAACCAAATATTTTTTTCTTTTTTAATATTTTCATGTAAGTGAGCGAAAGGTAATATTAAGAGACCATGGATGCAGCAGTAGCATAATAACGGAGGTCTCACAAACTGGACAGCAGGCTGAAATTGGAATAGAGCCTGAACCGTCTCATGATCTGACCCGCTACGGTTAAATGAACCGAAAGAAATTTTAATATAAAATGTTTTGTAATTTTATTTTCGAGTGGCTATTTTTCAACTCGTGAAATTGTTCATCGTCTCTCTCTCTTCTCTATGTGTGATTTATCATGACTATTTTGTGTGCTTCATACTGTAAGACATTTCTGTTGCTTTAATATGTAACGCATAAGCATTTTCTGGTGGATTTATCTAGTTGTACTGGGTGACTAGCGAACCACGTTATTTTCAGTGTTTATTTCTCATTTTTTGATTCTATCATGGATGGTTGCTGAATTGGGATATATATATTGCTTGTTTTCTATTGTTTCTGTGTTTATGTATCTCAATCTCACTATAGTGGATGCACAATTGTCCAACAATAATATATGGTATACCGGTTCAATTAATCGATTATTTAGGGGTTTTGTCCTTTAGGAGTTTAGTAATTTATGTTTTTAGGCATTTAGTGGTATATAGGTTTTATTTATATAATAAAAATTAAATTTTTTTTTGATTTTATTTTAGATTTTCAAAGGTTATAACATATAAAAATAAAATTATTTTTAAAATCTTTTGAAATGTGAATACCATGTATAATTATAATAATCTTTTTAATTATATATCTTATTAATTCAATATAAATAATTTTAATGATAAATATTATAATAATGATCAAAAATTAAATTAATAAACTATTATTAATAATATAAATATTAATTAAAATATATCTACATAACACAAAATGATTCAAAATCAAATAAAAATATATTACTAAATAATAATATTTAATTTTTAAAATTTTCCATCTTTTTATAAGCTTATATTTTTTATGATTAAAAATAAAGTATTTAAATATTATCTGTCTCACTCGAAATTTGTTTTATAATTAATTTTTCTAAAAATTAAAATATAAGTAATTAAAATGAATATTTAAAATTATAATAAATAGAAATAAAAATGAGATTTATTATTTATTAAGTAGTATACAGCTATTATACGGTTTTTGTATTTAGGGGTTTTGGGTTTTATGAGCTACTGATTTAAGTTAGTAAACATTTAGTGGTATATAGGTTTTATTTAAAAAAGAAATAACAAAAAATTTATTTTTTGTATTCTTTCTCATTTTTTAAGATTAAAAGCATTAAAAATATAATAATTATTAAATTTTTTTCAAAAGTGAATACAATATTAATTTATAATAATCATAATAATTATATATCATATAAATTCAATATAAACAATTTTAATCATAGATATTCTAATAATTATCAAAAAATAAATTAAAAATCTATTATGAATAAGATTGATATTACTTAAAATATAATATCAAAACTCAAAATGATTCAAAAGCAAAGCAAAATATATTACTTAATAATAATAATAATTTGTTTTTAAATTTGTATTCATTTTAATAAGCTTATTTATTTTTTGATGAAAAATAATTTTTATAAATTATATTTTTAACTCATAATTTATTTTATAATTAATATATATATATATATATATATATAACTTAACAATCAAAATGAATTTTTAAATTTTTATGAAACAAATAAAAATGAGATTTATTAATAATTATTTAGGGTATACCGGTTTAAAGCATTATCTATATAGGGGTATTTGGATTTTGTAGTTTTGTGATTCAAGTGTTTAGGCATTTAGTGATTTATAGGTTATATTTAAACAATGAAATAACAAAAAAAAAATATTTTTTTTTATTTTTTCACATGTTCAAAGGTTATAATCTTTAAAAATATAAAAATTTTAAAACTTTTTTCAAAAGTGAATATAATATTTAGTTATAATAATTATTAAATTTATATATCATATAAATTCAATATAAATATTTTTATTGATAAATATTCTAATAATGATCAAAAAAAGAAATTAATAATTTATTATTAATAAGTTAGATATCAATTAAAATATAATTACAAAACCTAACATGATTCAGAAACAAAGCAAAATATATTACTATATATTATTTTTTTTTTATTTTTTTCTTTTATTATTAAGTTTATTTATATTTTTTTGTGAAAAAATAATTTATATAAATTATATTTGTATAACTTATAATTTATTTTGTAATTAATATTTATATAAAAATTAACAAATAAATAATTAAAATGAATATTTAAAATTATAAAGAAAAAAATAAAAATGAGATTTATTATTTAGGATATACAAGTTTAAAAATTTTATCTATTTAGGGTTTTCGAGATTAAGAAGTTATTGATTTAAGTATTTAGGCATTTAATGGTTTATAGGTTTTATTCTAACAATGAAATAACAAAAAATTTATTTATGATATTTTTTCAAAATTTTCAAAGATTATAACATTGGAAAATATAATAATTTTAAAATTTATTAAAAATGTGAATACAATATTTAGTAATAATATATATTTGTCTCTCTCATAATTTATTTTGTAATTAATATTTATATAAATTATTTAAATTATATTAAAGGTTTATGAGTTTAAAGGTTTAAGTATTTAGGGGCTTCGGGGATTAAGAGTTTAGATATTTATGTATTTAGGCATTTAATGGTTTATAAGTTTTATTTAAACAATGATATAACAAAAAATTTATTTTTGTTATTTTTTCTCATTTTTGAAGGTTATAAACTTTTAAAATATAACAAATTTTAAATTTTTTTTATATGTGAATACTATATTTAGTTATGATAATCTTAATAATTATATATCATGTAAATTCAAAATAAACAATTATATTGAAATATATTATATTAATGATCAAAAAATAAATTAATAAACTATTATTAATAAGATAATATTATTTTAAATATATTTGCAAAACGTAAATTTATTCAAAATCAAAGTAAAATATATTACAAAAAAAATACTTTCTTTCATGTTTTGATTCTTTTTATAAGTTTATATTTTTTGTTATTAAAAGTAAATTATTTAAATTATATTTGTATTCCTCATAATTAATTTTTAATTTATTATTCTATAAAAATAAACTAATAAATAATTAAAATGAATATATAAAATTATAATGAATACAAATAAAAAAGTTATTTATTATTTATTATTTAGGATATAGTAGTTTAATGGTTTTAGTATTTAGGTGTTTTGGGGTTTAGTGATTTAAATGTTTAGGGCTTTAGTGATTTATAG
>JAREIK010012963.1:0-42044 GCA_029783825.1 Sapria himalayana | reverse complement strand
AAAGAAAAAAATTGAGAAAAAAAAATGCAATGCACACGAAAGAACACGAAGTAGCTCACCTTTGTATTCCATTCCCCACTTGAGTTTTACAATGACCATCTTCCTAGTCGAGTTGTTAAGAAATTGTTTAAAAAAGTAACCCATCTTAAATCTTCATTCAAATTATTGATATTTTACTTTTGTGTGCATGCAATACTTTGATATTTTAAAATAAATTCAATATAATTTGATTATTATATATTTTATAATAAATACATCTCCATTATAAATTGTGATCATACATGAAACAACAATGTACAGAAAAATAAAAAAAGATAAAAATAATAAAAAACAATGTAAAAAAATGAATGTTCATCTGATATTTTAACTTAATAAAGATAAAATTTACACTAATTTCATGCATCATACACAATATTTACCCTAAGGTATATATCATGAAGTATGAGATATATTACGAGGTCATGCACTGGTATGAAAATAAGTAATCTTGTCCAAGAATAGAAAATTTTATTATTTTTCCTACTTTGTGAATTATTAGATGTAACAATATAACCTTCATGATTTTTAGGGATAAAACTGTCAAGATATTAAACTCACAAATCTCAGACCTAGGCAAGAGTCTTGTGTGCCAGGTAGTACCTTTATGCCTTATTTTTTTTTTACTTTTGTTATACAATAATTAACCCTAATTTTTAAAAGAATGCTCATATTTTTTTTTATTTTTATTGCATCTATACACATTTGTGTGTGTGTGTGTTTTTATTTATTGATTTATTTATCATGATTATTGTATTTTTGTTTTTATTTATTTGAGCACTTATCTTGTAGGATGCCCCAAACCATACCATACACATTATATTGTGTATACTTGAATACATACATACATACATACATACACACATACATACATACATACATATATATATATATATATCATGATTATTAAGTATTTACTTTATTTTTTTTTATTTAGTTGGGAGCATTTGACTTGTGGGATACCACAAGGCACAAACTTATAAAATAATACTTTTTTTATTATTTGTCTTACATGTATACACTTCCACACACACACAACACGCACGCGCGCGCCTATGTTTGTATATTCACAAATCCATTTTTGATTTTAATAATTTTTTTTTTATTTTTTTCTCTCTCTCTTTCTGTCTGTCTGTCTCTCTCTCTCTCTCCCTCTCCTATCATTCATGGCAACCCTAAACCAAAACATAATGTTCATAAGAACTTCAAAAAAGCTAAGGGTTTTTAGATCCTACAAGAAATTGACAGTGGTGTTCGTAACACCCATCATGTTAGAATTTCAATTAGAAAATATGATGCCATACCTTACAAGTACGGACAATAACTCTGTCACATCCTTGGTGCTGCTGGAAAATTTACAAGAGATCCAGGTAGAGCATGATCCCTCTAGGCCTCTCCTCCGGCGAAGCTTCAATTCTATCTTCACAAAGATCGTCTTAGTAGCATAGATTATTGATGCCATCCTTAGAGAATCTTGCAATCCACCAATTAAATAACTAATCATGACATCACTGCCTTACTATAACAAAGAAATTTGAGTAGCTGCACGAAACAAGAATAACATTGTGGTAGGCACCTGCAATGAAGCACGCCCATTGCGAAAAAAGGAAAAAAGAAAATACAAGCAAGAGATGATGAAGATTGTGATACATCTGCTCCATAGTATATCTACATTGTAGGGAAACAATCTTCTATAGTTTATCCCTGAAAGGTATGCACTGAATAAGGTCTTCTTATCTATGCAGAATCCTTTGCAGAGTTCTTGCATCAACCTCGTGTATTCTATCAACTTCTCCACAGCTGGTTAATAATGCCAATAACCAGATTGGCTGCCATGTCTTCATCAAAGAACGTCCACTACCTCGACGTCTTCCACATTTTCAGTGCTAGATATGATTTTGAAGAAGAAGAAGATACATTACAAAGAATGTTAAGCACACACCTCGATACCTTCAATGCATGCTTCACGAATCCACTAACCAACATCTCCTAAGTTATTGATAGAATAATCATCCAGAGCTTCAAATTAACTAGCCATTACCTTTTCCTTAATCAGATAATAAATGGATAAGTGAGAACTAGGAGCCAATCTTTCATGGGCCAAGTGTTTGAGACAAGAGATGAGCCCTCTAATAGCATTCAACCTTGCTTCGACATCTTTGGTCTCGTCGTCACCCTGCACCCTAATCTCACAGAGCTTGAAGACAACCTCTCTCCATTTATTGAGCCAATAACCCAAAAGGAAGAACTTTTAGGGCTAAAGCAAAGCCCCTTCTAATAGCAGTGTTTTGATCAAAAAGTTGTTGTAGGTACTTTGAGGTCACACCGGCTGCTTCACCATTATTTACCGGAACCAAGTATGCTCAAAGAAAGGGTTTTAGAGCACTAAAAGCTATGTTCTGTGAAGTTTAAAGAGTAAGAAGATAAATGGAGCTATAATGATATAATGGGTCATGTTGGAAAGAAATTAACTTGCAAGTTGTAGGACCACTTGTATCTGAGGGTTGGGATGCCTCAAGTTCTCATCGAAGGTATCAAGCATACTTTGTGTTATCTTCTCGGATATTGGTAAATGACACAATCCAATACATTCTATCAATTGGGAGACAGTGGAGTGCATCATCTCTTCCCCCTTACCTTGATAGAGACAAGCTTTCTTAATTGCACCGACTATGCCAGCTACATCTTTTGCTTATCTGCAAAAGAGAGTTTTTTTTCAAATGGCCTCGTTCATTGCTTTATTCCAATAAAAACTAAATATAGTTATAAATACTTTTATATATAATGGCAATTGATTATATAATTATACATGTATTTAGATATAATATTTGTGTTTAAAATATTTTTATAAATGTTACTTATATATAATTATATATATGTAACACTTTTATAAATATTATATAGTATATATATAACATTTATATAAACATTATAAATATTATATATTTATATAAAAATAAATGTGTTAAATAAATGTTTACAAAAATGTATAAACATTTTATATGTTATTTAATTGTTATATAAAAAATTATATAAATGGATAGTTTTATGTAAATGTTGTATAGATATTTATAAACATTAATATATATGTATAAATATTTATATATAACATTATATATTTCTATAAACATATCAGTGTTTATATATAATGTACTACATGCGTGTGTCGGTGTGTGCGTGTGCGTGGTGTGTGTGTGTGTATTAAAGTATTCACATTTATATATGATGTCATGTGAATATATAAAGTATAAAAGTTTATATATAATGTTATTTGTTTATAATATTTTTAGAGACAACAAAATTAGAACCCATAAACATTAAGTTTGTTTTTTCTCAAGGTACAGAGGCAGAAAAAAACAAGAATAATTTTTTTTCTTAAGTTACATAAGCAGAAAAGTATATGCAAATATTTAGGATTTGAAATCAATAAAACCCTAAAAATTTAAACAGTAAAAGAACAAAGTTTACACATACCTTTTATTGTTTCATTAATGCTGTAGAGTCAAAATCATATAAGTGATATGAAAATAGAAGAAAAAAGATGAAAATTGGGAGAAAATAAAAAAAAATCAAACCCAAATATTTTGTAAAAACTAAACTCCACCAGTGGAAATCAAATTGAGAGAGACAAAGATATGTATATAGCATTCCAAAGAAGAAAAGCAATGATAATATTATCTGTAACAAGAAGAGGAAGATTTTATAGGTTGCTCCCATAGTCCCATTTTGATTCTTCTCTCTTCGTCGTTCACTAAAAGAAAAATCCCATATAGCTAGGTAAAATTTCCTAGCTAAATGGGTAATTTCAATCACTAAACGGGATATAGCAGCGGATTAATGATGGAATCATTCACAGTCTAAAGTGCTCATTGCTAAAATTTAGAGAGGGAAGGTGTCCCTAGCTAATAATTTAGCCACGAAAAAATCCCTGGCAAACAAAATAAGTTTTCTAGTTAAATTAGCAAGCTAAATGAGAGTTTTCGCCACTAAATAAATATAATGGCGGAAGTTTTCCATTATAAAGTGCTCGTCGCTAAATATTAGTGACGGAAATAGTCCTTAGCAAAATAAATTTAGCAACGGAAAAAATCACTTGCTAAAATAAAATATCCCTAGCTAAATTAGCTAGGGAATATTCCCTAGCTATTTTAATTTCAAACTATTTTCAGAATTTAATTTATTTTAAAATTTTTTAATTAAATAATTTAATATATTTATATTAAATTGAATAAAAACAGAAACTATAAATGATAATTTATAATTAACAAAAAATAAAATCATTTAATAACTTATTTTAAAACAATATTTTACAAATTTAAAACAAAAAAATAACAAAATTTTATTACATCTTATTCATCAATGTATATATCGACAGTGCATAAAGTATAATCTATCAATGCATTGACGTTCCTTTCTCTCCCTCTGGTCCTCCGATCACAATTTTTATAATGTGACAAAGCTGTCTAAGTTACGGCACATAATTTCTAGTGAAAAATCCCATCACTTATACAAGTTTTGTATGGAGAACAATGCGGTACCATATCTGTAAAAAATTTAAACTACTCAATCAAATCAAAATAAATAAAAAAAGTTATGTTTTGATAAATATATAATACTGTAATATATATGTACATATATACTAGCATTTTACTCGTGCATATATTACAGTAGTATATGTACATAAAAATTGTAGTAATATGTGTACATATATACTGAGTACAAATATATTCAGTATATATGTACATAAAATACTGTAATATTATATGTACGTATATACTGAGTATATAAGTATGTATATACCACATTTTTTACTATTGCTGCTACTCCCACTACTGCTACCGCTCCTACCGTTGCTGCCGCCGCTTCTGTTGCCGCTGCCGCTGCCGCCGCTGCTGTTGTCGCTGCCGCTCCCACCACTGCTGTTGCCGATGCCGCTGCTGCCGCTACTGCCACCGCTACTGCTACTACTGTCGCTATTGCTACTTCCGCCACTACAATCACTACCACCACTACCATCACTGCCGCTGCTGCCATTACTATTGCAGCTAAAAATAAAAGTGGGGCGGGCGATGATGCTCGACCGATGCACTTCCATACCAACCACTCATTTTGAGATTGAGTGAGTTTTTGATGAGACGGCAAGCTGCTTCATCAAAATAAGACCCGATATTCTTCCTGGACTAGAATTACACAATACTACACGAGCATCATTATAATCATCATCATCCTAAGCCCTAGTATAAATAGAACCAATCATTGCAGAACCAAGAGCAAGAAAACTTATTTACTCATACGTTCCCTTTGTACCATGTGATAATTGCATATCAACACAAATACTAAGATTTTTAAGACTAATGTTTATCAGCTTGGCTTGCCTCGACCAGAAATACTTCATCCCACAGCGTTTGAATAATTCTAATATCCATGGCTTTTATTACCTACATCAGTAAGTAATGCACGATGATGACCAGACTAGCCCGAGCAATTATATATTCAAAGGTTTGTCTATGTAAATGGGTGTGTATGTATGACAATATATAGATGTCTACAAATAAATATATGCACCCACTTATGTATATACTCGATATATACATAGATATATACTCAGTATATATGTACATTTATACCAAGTATATTTGTATGTATATACTACAGTATTATATGCACGTATAAATACTCACATAGCCTTGGATGACACACACACTTGTACTTTAATACAAATACACAAGTCATCAAAGACAACAGAAGAAAATAATCTAAGACTTAAAAAATACACATATAGGTCTTTCAGGCATGGTTAGCATTTCTAGTTCTTTTTACTTTGGTACTCAACACAGATAGAGAACATTGTTACACCTGCACATGGAGCATAACATACTATATTTACAAACCAATAACTAATAACAAGTAGTCATAGATCTCTATTGCGATGACGCAGATGTGAATTGTAGTGATGCAGATATGCACAAAATAAGAGTGTTAAGAACAAACCTATGTTTGGGTGGAATTAATTCTTTTGGTTCATCTCATAGCTTTAGAAGCTAAGGTGTTTTTCTCAGCACCATGGAGGACTAGCCAAGGCTTTTACATACCTATAATAAGCTAAAACTCTACCCAAAAAAGTTAGGGGACTCACAAACATATTCACAGATATATAAAAATAGTTATTATAGACATGAACAAACCCAAATTAAAGTTGATAGTCATATAGCTTCAACAAAAATTTAATTAAATAATTTAATATTTTTATATTAAATTGAATAAAAATAGAAACTATAAATGATAATCTATAATTATAAAAATTATTTAATAACTTATTCTAATATAATAATTTACATAATTAAAACAAAAAAATAACAAAATTTTATTACATCTTATTCATCAATGTTTCTACCAATAGTGCATAAAGTATAATCTATCCGTGCATTGACATTGCTTTCTCTCCCTCTGCTCCTCCGATCACTATTTTTCTGCTGCGACAAAGCTATCCGAGTCACGACACATCATGTCTAGTGAAAAATCCTTTCACTTATAGAAGCTTTGTATGGGGAACAATGTGGTACCATATTTGTAAGAAATTTAAACCACTCAATCAAATCAAAATAAAAATTGTTTTGATAAATATATAATACTATATTATATATGTACATATACTAGCATTTCACTCGTAGATATATTATGACAGTATATGTACATAAAAACTATAGTATTATGTGTACATATATACTGAGTACAAATTAGGACCCGATATATACTAGCATTTCACTCGTACATATTTCCCTACCAACCACTCATTTTGAAATTAAGCAAGTTTTGATGAGGTGGGAAGCTGCTTCTCCCAAAATAGGACCCGATATTCCTCCTGGACTAGAATTACATGGCACTACACGAGAATCATCATCATCCTAAGCCCTAGTACAATTAGAATAAATCATGGAAGAACTAAGAGCAAGAAAACTTATTTACTCATACGTTCGCTTTGTACCATGTGATAATTACATATTAACACAATTACTAAGATTTTTAAGACCAACCTCTTTTTGCCTGGTTGGCCTGGACTAGCCAGACAAAAAGTGAACGAATACATATATAATACTCTTTAGCTCATTAGCATCTAAAAATCTTAATATATAAATTAATAGAAAATATAAATGTACAATGTGAATATCTAATTCTCATTGAATAAAGGCAACCCACATATGTTAATGGCCATTACCGTCTAGCTCATTACCATCCACCTTGATACCAAAGTTTATATCACATAGCTTCACTACGTGCTCCTGAGTAATCATAGGTTGCAAGGAGTCCCTATTATCTTGCTAAATCAAACTTGTTCAAAAAAAATCAAGAGCTAATAGTGAACTAATACATGATGTGGTACCACCAGGGGCACCAATGGTGCTTAATGATGGACAACTATTGCTAGTACTACTAAAAAACACATTATGGTGCTTGCTCACCACCTACTCACAATTCAGGGAAAACAAAGATAATCTTAGGAACACATAATGTAGAACAACATAAGAATCAATTGTTAATAGCTATAACTTAAACTTCATTAACAAATTTAATAAAATGACCATATTCTAGAAGTAAAGTGGGCTCGGCATAGCTCATATTGATAAGATCGCACTTATGCTGCATAAAAGCAAGTGTATTCACCATTTGAAAATATGAACAACTTATAAAAGTTAGCTGACCTCCATTGTAGTCTGCCATGCAATAATAGGGTGCCACATCTTGTAGCAGTATGGCATGTGCCATGTGATAGTGTCAGAGTGGATGTGTGTGTGGAAAAGTTGTGGGTAGTTATATGCATGTAGTGTGGCATATTTTATGAGGAAGTGTGGGAAAGAATGCAAATAGTGTGTTATGGCAGTGTACAAAATAAATATAGTGCTGAAAAATTAAAATAAAATAATAAAAAATGATTTAGTGTGTGAGTTATATTTTGGCTGATAGATATTTTGCCTGCACCAATTTGTGTTGGCTCACACTAAAGGAAGAAATCTGGCTTTCTTCTGGTCATTTCTGGCTCTCATCTTCTTGGTGTATGCTTACACTGCATCAATTTTAAGGCTACAAACTGCATCAACACATATACATAAACTCTCATTTCTCAACAGAAACATTTCAAAAGAAAAATCAAAATCAAAAACAAAATCAAAAAAAAAATCAAAAACAAAATTAAAAACAAAATCAAAAACAAAATTAAAAACAAAATTAAAAACAAAATCAAAATCAAATACCAAAACCTGTATGGACATGTGACACTTGAAGTCATCATCTTCCAAAATAGTTTCCATGTTTGCACAGTAGATGTCCTGCAAAGATTCATGGTTAGGTTAGTCAGCCAAGCAAAGAACAAAACTAGAATCAAGAACAACGATGCCACCAAATAAATTTCTTCCGATTTAGCTACACATATAAAAAATCATGTGCCCGAAAGTTGCTCATTATTCCTTCTTCATGAAGTGAGGAGATAAGAGGTTTGAGATCACAAATCTAGTGAAAGACTTGTAGTGAAGTAGCTCTTTCAACTTATCATCGCATCTTTTTTTTATCAGATGGATCCTTTTTAAAAATAAGAAATTTTAATGATTAATTGAAATTGAAGAATATCACCATATATTATCATCGGGGGGAGGTGAAGACAATGAATGTTGGCATACTTGAAGATTATTTTTTTTATGGTCCCACATCTTCATTACAATATCACAATGAGATAATGCATCTTCACATTTACCAAAACATTTTATGAGAGCATATGAAACAGGAATAAGAAGCTAGAAATCTAGAATTAACTTTGTATACATTTATGTATAACTATATATAACTACTTATATGAATATATATAAATATATATATATAATTATATTTTAAACTATATAAATCTATTTATAACTAAATATAATATAGGTATAAGAACATATAACTATAAATAATTGTCTTTTACTATATGTATAACTATAAAAACATTATACATAACTATATTTAAATATATAAATAACAAAATATATTTAATATACAATTTTATATATTAGTATATAAAAATGTATTTAAATATATCTATGCCTATACATAACTATATGTATAAAAATATTAAATTATATAAAATATATATATACCTGCATGTATAAATATAAGTATAACTATATATGTAACTACATGTATAACCACATGTAATTATATTTATAATTACATGTATAACAACATACAACATTATGTTTAACTATACTTGTATAACTATATATAAATATTTGTATAACAATATATAACTCTATATATGGAAATATAACTATATTTTAACTATGTATACATACATGTAAATCTATATATTTGTTTATAACTTTGTATACATTTATGTATAACTACATATAACTACTTGTAGGAATATATATATATATATATAAACTATATTTTTAACAAAATAAATCCATAAATAACTAAATATAATATGGGTATAAGAACATATAACTATAAATAATTGTCTTTTTCTATATGTATAACTATAAAAACATTATACATAACTATATTTAATTATATAATTAACAAAATATATTTAATATACAATTTTATATATTAGTATATAAAAATGTATTTAACTATAACTATGCCTATACATAACTATATGTATAAATATATTAAATTATATGAAAAAATATATATACCTACATGAATAAATATAAGTATAACTATATGTGTAACTATATGTATAACCACATGTAACTATATTTTTAATTTCATGTATAACAATATACAACATTATGTTAACCTATGTGTATAACTATATATAAATATTTGTATATTTATATAAAACTCTAAATAATTAAATATAGTTATATTTGTAACTATCTATACATATATGTAAATCTATATATTTGTTTATAACATTGTATACATTTAGGTATAACTACATATAACTACTTGTATGAATATATATATATAACTATATTTTTAACTAAATAAATCTATTTATAACTAAATATACTATATGTATAAGAACATATAACTATAAATAATTGTCTTTTACTATATGCATAACTATAAAAAAATTATACATAACTATATAAAAATATATAATTAACAACATATATTTAATATATAATTTTATATATTAGTATATAAAAATATATTTAACTATATCTATGACTATACATAACTATATATATAAATATATTAAATTACATGAAAAATATGTATACCTGCATGTATAAATATAAGTATAACTATATGCATAACAACATTATGTAAATCTATATATTTACTATATGTATAAAACTCGATATATTTAAAACTATATAAAATTCTATATATTTAACTATATTTATATAACTATAGATAAATATTTGTATTACTATATAAAACTTTATATATTTTATTATAACTATATTTGTAACTATGTATACATATATGTAAATCTATATATTTGTGTATAACTTTGTATATATTTATGCATAACTACATATAACTACTTGTATGAATATATATATATATATATATATATATATATATATATATATATATATATATATAAACTATATGTTAAACTATATATAACTATTTATAACTACATATACTATATGTATAAACTATAAATAATTGTATCGTACTATATATATAACTATAAAAACTTTATACATAACTATATTTAAATATATAATTTTCAACATATATTTAATATACATTTTAATATATTTTTATATAAAAATTCATTTTGCTATATCTATGCCTATACATAACTATATGTATAAATATATAAAATTATATGAACAAATATATATACCTACATGTATAAATATACGTTTAACTATATGTGTACCTATATGTATAACCACATGTAATTATATATATAATTATATGTATAACAACATACAACATTATTTTTAACTATATGTGTATAACTAAATATAAATATTTGTATTACTATATAAAACATAATATAATTAAATATAACTATATCTGTAACTCTTTATACATATACTTATACATATATGAAAATCTATATATTTGTTTATAACTTTGTATACATTTATGTATAACTACATATAACTACTTGTATGAATATATATATATATATATATATATATATATATATATATATATTAAGTATATATAACTATTTATAACTGCATATACTATATGTATAATAACATATAACTATAAATAATTGTATCTTACTATATGTATAACAATAAAATCTTTATACATAATTATATTTAAATATATAATTAACAACATATATTTAATATACTTTTTTATATATTAATACATACAAATGTATTTTACTATATATATGACTATACATAATTATATGTATAAATATATAAAATTAAAAGAAAAAATCTATACACCTACATGTATAATTATAAGTATAACTATATGTGTAACTATATGTATAACCACATGTAATTATATTTATAATTACATGTATAACAACATACACCTTAATGTTTAACATTATGTGTATAACTATATAAAAATATTTGTATAACTATATAACACTGTAAATAATTAAATATAAGTATATTTGTAACTATGTATACACAAATGTATACATATATGTAAATCTATATATTTGTTTATAAATTTGTATGCATTTATGTAAAATTACTTATAATTACTTGTATGAATAATCTATATATAACTATATGTTTAACTATATATAATTATTTATAATGATATATACTATATGTATAATAACATATAACTAAACATATATGCCACACTATAATGGTCTATTCCAGAACAACACGACCCTTTTGATTCCTCTTTCACATTACTCATCAATAATAGTTTTAGTTGTTAATGAATCACGGGAGTTGCTTTTAGAGATTCTATTGCCTACTTGCTATTTATTTGTGTTTTGAATTATTTTCATCTTACTGATGTTTTTGCTAAGTAGTTGGTGTAATGGGGTGTGGTTGATTTTGAAGCCTCCTCCATCTATTACTGATACCAACCCATACAATGTGTTCAAACCTCGAGAGAAAGCCCATTGGCTCCATACAAGATAGGTATGTGGTCTTGTAGTCTTTTATGATGCAATTAGAAGTTTTACAAGCAAATTTCATAGTCTAATTTGTACTCAGTATATATGTACCCATAATACGGTAGTTTTTATGTATATATACTACCGTAATATATGTATGAGTTAAATGCTAGTATATGTATATATATACTATAGTATTATATATTTATCAAAACATTTTTATTTTGATTTGATTTAATGGTTTAAATTAAGTACAGATATGATACCACATTGTTCCCCATACAAAGCTTGTATAAATGAAAAGATTTTTTATTAGACATGATGTGTCATGACTCGGATAGCTTTGTAGTAGCAGAAAAATTGTGATAGGAGGAGCAGAGGGAGAGAAAACAATGTCAATGCACGGATAGATTATACTTTATGCATTATTGGTAGACACATTGATGAATAAGATGTAATAAAATTTTGTTATTTTTTTGTTTTAATTATGTAAAATATTATATTAGAATAAGTTATTATATAATTTTTTTATTTATAAATTATCATTTATAGTTTCTATTTTTATTCAATTTAATATAAAAATATTAAATTATTTAATTAAATTTTTGTTAAAGCTGTATGACTATCAACTTTAATTTGTCTGTGTATTTTTTAGTTTTTCTTTCTATCTTTAACTTAGATAAACATTTAAGCTATCTATATATAAATATATTATTATTTTTATATGTAGATAAAGATAGATAGATAGATAGATTAATAGACAAATTGATTGATAGATTGATAAATAGATTTATAGTAAGATTCATAGACATTTAGATAGATAGATTGATAGACATATAAATAGTCAAATAGATAGATAGATAGACAAATAGATTGATATATTATTAAATTTAAAGATTGATAATGATATAGATGATATATTGACAGATTCATAGATAAATAGATAGAAAGGTTGAAAGATAGATATATACAAATTCAAAAAGATTGAAAGATAGTTAGATATAAAGATAGATAGAAATATATATAGATAGATAGACAGAGAGATAAACAGATAGATAGATAGCTAGATACATAGATTTACAGATAGATACATAGATACATAGATAGTTAGGTAAATAAATAGATATAAGATAGGTAGATAGATAAACAGATAAATAAAGATTATTAGACAAAAAGATAAACAACTATATAGAGAGAAAGATAGGACATAAATAGATAGAAAGATAGAAGATAGAATGATAGATATATTGATAGATAGATTGATTTATAGATTGACATATAGTTAGATAGAAAGATTGATAGATAGCTTGATAGACAAATTGTTTGAATGATTTATATACAAATTAATAGACATACAGACAGACAGATAGATAGATATACAGATTAAAATAAAAATTGATAGAAAGATAGATAGTTTGACAGATAAACCTATAGATTGACAGAACATAGACAAGTATATAGACATATAGATAGATAGATAGGTAGGTAGATTTATAAACAAATAGATAGACAAATAGATAGAGAGATAGATAGATATCTATCTCTCTATCTATTTGTCTATTTTTCTATTTGTCTATCAATCTAAATGTTTATCTATCTATATTATTTAATCTATATATCTATTTGTGTATCTTTATTTGTATCTCTCTGTCTATCCTTATATATGTCTCTCTTTCTATCTATCTATTTATCTTTCTATGTGTCTATTAGCTTATCTAAATGTATATCTATCTATATATCTATCTTTCTATCAATCTGAATATCTATATGACTATCTATTTTTCTACATATCTATCTATATTTCTATATATAAATCTATCTATCTTTATGTCTATCTAATGTCTATCTATCTATCTATTTATCTATTTATTTATTTATATATCTCTCTATTTGTCTATTTATATATCAGTCTATTTATCTCTCTATCTGTATATCTATCTATATATGTATCAATATATATGTTTATCTATCTATCTATATATCTATCTATTTTTCTATCTATCTATCTAATTATGTATCTAACTAGCTATTGATCTATCTTTCTATCTATATATAAATCTTTCTATATGTCTATATATTTGACTATCTCTTTTTCTATCTATTTGTCAATCAATCTTTATATATATTTATCTATCTTTCTACCTATCTATCTATCTACGTTTCTATCTATCTGTCTATCAATCAAAATATCTATCTATCTATCTTTAAGTCTATTTATTTGTCAATCAATCAATCAATCTTTCTATCTATTTAACTATCAATCTTTCTGTCTATCTTTTGTCTATCTATCTATCTATCCATTTAAATGTATATCTATATGTCTAATCATCATTCTATATATTTTTCTATCTATCTGTCTAATTATCTTTCTTTATATCTATCTATCTTATTATCTATCTATTTGTCTATCTATCTTTGTATATATCTATTTATCTAATTATCTATCTATCATTCTATATATATATATATATGGGTAACTTTCTATGTATCTATCTATCTATCTATTTATGTATCTATCTTTCTATCTATCTCTTTATCTATCTTTGATTCTTTCTATCTATCATTCTATCTATCAATCTAATCTGTCTGTCTATCTATATTTATGTCTATTTATTTGTTTATCTATTTTTTATCTATATAATTATCTATCTATCTATCTATCTGCCTATCTATCTATTAATAATTCTTTATATTTGTCTATCTATCAATATGTCTATCTATTTGTGTATCTATCTGTCTACCTATAAGTTTATATATCTATCTATCTAACTATCTATCTTTCAATCTTTCTCTTTAACTATCTATCTTTCTATCAAACTATATGAATATCTATCATATTATCTTTTATCTATCTATCTATCTATCTACCAACATATTTATCACTCTATATGTCTATCTATTTGTCTATCTAACTAACTATCTATCTATATATCTATTTGTCTAACTATCTATTTAACTAACTATGTGTTTAACTAACTAACTATCTATCTAACTAACTATCTATCTCTATATGTCTGTCAATATATCTTTCTATCTCTTTATTTTCATTCTATCTTATATATATATATATATATATATATATATATAATATCAAAGTGTCTATCTATATGTTTGTCTATCTATCTATCTTAGTATCAATCTTTTTATCTATCTGTCTGTCTGTTTATCTATCTGTCTATCTATTTGTATATCTATCTTTCTATCATTTTTTCTATATATATATATATATATATATATATATATATATATATATTTCTATCTATTAATCTATCTTTTTATCTAACTGTCTATATGTGTATCTATCTATCTTTCAATCAATCAATCATATCTATCTATCTATTTATCTATTTTTTTGTTTATATCTTTATCAATCTATCTTTATATCTGAACTATTATTTGTGTATCTATCTATCTATCTTGTTGTTAATCTATCAATTTATCTTTTTATCTATCTATCTATTTGTCTATCTTTCCGTCAATCTAACTATCTATCAATCTATCTTACTATCTTTCTATCAATCTATTTGTCTATCTTTATGCCTATCTATATGTCTATTTTCTATCTATCTATCTATCCCTCTATCTATTTATCTGCCGAATAATCTATCAATCTATCTATCTAGATATCTATCTCTCTGCTTATTTTTCTATTTTATATCTATCTATCTACAATCTGCCTATCAAACTATATATATATATATATATCTATTTATCAAACAATATATTAATCTATCTAACAATCTATCTATCAATCTGTCTATAAAATGTTTATCAATCAAACAATCTACATATCTATCAATCTATCTATCTATGTGTATCAATCAATAAAATAATCTTTCTGTCTATCTATCTATTTATCAATCAATCAATCAATCTATCTATCTATCTATATGTTTATCTATCTATCTATATAACTATTTATCGATCTTTCTATCTATGTCTATGTATATATATATATCTATCTATCTTTCTTTCTATCAATCTCTCTATCAATCTCTCTATCAATTTGTGTATCAATCTATTAATTAATTAATCAATCAATCTGTTTATTTATTTGTCTACAATTCTATCTATCAATTTGTCTATCTATTTATCTGTCTAATAATTTTTTTAATATATCTATCTATCTATCTATTTGTATATCTATCTCTTTATCTTTGTGTTTATCAATTTGTCTGTCTATTTTTCTATCTATCTATTTATCTTTCTGTCTATATGCCTATTTTTATATATGTTTGTCTGTCTAACTATCTCTCTTACTATTTGTTTATCAATCAATCTATCTATCTATATCTTTATCTGTCTGTATATTAATCTATCTATCTCTCTATTTTTATTCTATAAATATATATATTAATATGTCTATATATATGTTTATCTATGTATCTATCATTTTTTTTAATCATCTATCTATCTATCTATTAATTTTTCTATCTATCTTTCTATCTATCTTTCTATCTATCTTTCTATCTTTTATCTTTCTATCTATCTTTCTATCTTTTTATCTTTCTATCTAACTATCAGTGTGTCTATCTATCTATCTATCTATCTATATCTCTCTCTCTATATATCTTTCTTTCTTTTTATCTTTCTTTTTATCTATTAATATATCTATCTATCTATCTATACTTCAATCGATATGTCTGTCTTTCTGTTTATCTATTTATCTATCTATTTTTTAATATTTTTGTTTATCTATCTATCTATCAATAAATCTATATGTCTGTCTATATCTATATCAATTGTCTATATATCTGTATATCTATATATTTTTTTATCTATATATCTATCTATCTAGCTGTCTGTCTATCCATCTGTCTATCTATATTTCTATCTATCTATCTTTCTTTATTTATTTCTTTCTATCTAATTATCTGCATAATAATCTATAGATCTATCTTTCTAATTATCTATCTCTCATCTATTTTACTATCTTTAATTCTCTATTTAAAATCTATCAATCAATCAATCAATCAATCTTTCTATAATCTATATATCAATCTTTCAATCAATATGTTTATCAATTTGTCAATCAATTTTTTTTAAATATGTCAATCAATCAATCAATCTATATGTCTATCTATCTTTATATCTATCTTTTAATCAATCAATCTTTGTATATGTCTATCTATCTATCTATCTAACTATCTATCATTTTATCTATCTGTACATCTTTCTATTTCTCTAATTGTCTCTCTATTTATTTGTTGCCTACCTATCTATATGTATATTGATTTGTCATTCTATCTAACTCTTAGTTAGTTTGTTAGTTATTCTTTTAGACTATCTATATATCTTATTATATATCTAACTATATATCTAACTAACTAACTATATATATATATATCTTTCTAACTATCTAAAAGATCTATCTATCTATTTGTCTGTCTGTCTATCAAACTGTCTTTCCTTATGTGTATCTATCAATCTATGTGTCAATCAATCTATCAATCTATCTATTATTCTATGTGTCTATCTTTATAATTATCTATCTATCTATCTATCAGTCTATCTATCTTTCTATCAATCTATCTATTAATTTTTCTATCAATTTATTAATCGAAAAATCTATCTTTTTGTTTATCATTTTGTCTATCAATTTGACTATATATCTTTCTTTCTATCTATTTTTCATTCTATCTATCTATCTATCTATTTATCTTTTAATCTATTTATCTAATTGTTTATCTATTTATTTTTATATATGTTTGTTTGTGTATATGTCTGTCTATCTATCTATTTATTTATTTATTTATCTTTCTATCTATTTGTCTATCTTTCTATATATCTATATGTCTATCTAGCAATCTATTAATCTATCAGTCTATCAAGCAATCAATCTATCTATCTCTTTGTATATCTAACTATCTATCTATTTATATATCTATCTATCTATCTATTTTTTATATCTTTTTTTCTATCTATCTTTATGGCTATTTATCTATCAGTATGTCTGTAAAATTTTATATTTGTTTGTCTGACTATCTATCTATCTATCTATCTCTTTATTTTTATCTATATATATTTCTATCTATCTATCTATCCGTGATTCTTTCTATCTATCAATATATTTATTTATCTATCTATTAATATATCTGTCTATGTCTCTATTTATCTATCTATCTATATTTCTATCTATCTGTCTATCTATTTATCTATCTATCTATCTGTCTAACTTTCTAACTATCTTTCTATCTATCTTTCTATTTGTCTTTTGTTCTTTCTGTCTAACTATATATCTATCTATTTATCTATTTATCTATTTATTTATCTATCTATCTATATATCTATCTATTTGTCTATCTACCTGTCAATCTATCTGTCTATCTATCTATCTATCTATCTTCCTTTCTTTCTATCTATTAGTATATTTATCTATCTATCTTTATATCTATCAATCTATCAATCTTTCATCATTCTATTATATATTTAATTATCTATCTATCATTTTGCATATATATATCTATCAGTCTATCTATCTATGTATCTATATGTTTATCAATCTATTTATAAATCAATCAATCTATCTGTCTATCATTCTTTCTTTCAATTTGACTATCACAATGTGTATCTATTTCTCTATATGTTTGTTCGCCTATCTATCTATCTATTTGTCTATATATATATCTATCTATCTATATATCTTACTATCTATCTATTGATCTTTCTGGCTGTTTGTCTATATGCCTGGCTAATAGTCTACCTAACAATATGTCTACCTAACTATCTATTTGCCTATATGCATGTCTGCCTGACAATCTATTTGCTTGACTCTCTGCATGTTTGTCTATTTGTATATCTATCTGTCTTATTATTTATCTATATATCTATCTTTTAATCTACCTATCTACATGTTTATCTATCTATCTATCTATCTTCTTATTTATCTATCTATCTATCCTATCAATCTAACAAACTATCTATCTATATATATGTATTTTTATTTATCTATTCATTTATCTATCTATATGTGTATCTATTTTTCTATCTATCTAACTATCTATTTGTTTGTCTTTCTATCTGAATATCTATTTGTCTATCATATTTGTCGCTCAATCTTTCTATCTCTTTTTATATATTTTTCTATTTATATATATAACTATTTATTTATCATTTATCTACCTGTCAATCTATCAATCAAATAATCTATATATATATATATATATATATATATATCTATCTATCTATCTATCTGTCTATCTATCTGTCTATTTATCTATCTATTTATTTGTCTTTCAATCAATCAATCTATTTATCTATCAATCAATCTATCAATTTATATATCTATTTTTCTTTCAAACTATCTCTTATAATGTCTATTAATCTATCTATTTAACTATCTATCTATAAATCTAACTATTCATCTATCCATCTTTATATTTATCTATTTATCTATTTGTTTGTCTATCTGTCTATCTATCTATTTGTCTATCTATCAATCAATTGATATATCTTTCTTTCTATCTATCTATATATCTATCTATCTATCTATCTATCTACCTATCTGACTATATATATATCTATCTATATATCTATCTATCTATCTATATATCTATCTTTCTTTATTTCTTCTATCTATCTATCTATCCATCCATCCATCCATCCATCTATCTATCTGTCTATCTATATGTATATCTATCTTCAATCAATCAATCTATTTGTCTATATTTCTAAATATCTACCTTTCTATGAAACTATCTATCTTTCCATCTTTCTATCTATATATTTATCTTTGTATCTCTCTCTCTCTATCTATCTATGGATATATTTATCTATCTGTCTATCTATCTTTCAATCTTTGTATCTATCTACATCATTATCTATATGTATATCTATCTATCTCTCAATCTATGTTTCTATATATCTATCTATCTATTTTTCTATGTATCTATCTAAATATGTGCTTAACTCTCTCTAATAATCTATCTATCATTTTTTCTATAAATTTGTTTATCATTCTGTCAACCATTATGTCTATCTATCTAACTAAATATCTTTGATCTGTCTGTCTATATGTTTTTCTATATGTTAATATATCTCTCTATATTATTGTCTATTTATCTCTCTATCTATTTGTCTATTTATCTATCTATCTATCTATTTGTCTATATATGTGTCTAACATTCAGCCAATCTATTCATTTTTCTATCTATCTATCTTTCAATCTATCTATCTTTTAATATTTATGTCTATTTATTTGTTTATCTAATTGTCTAAAAATCTATATATCTTCCTATCTATTTGTTGGTTAATCTATCAATCGATCTTTATATCTATCAATCTTTTTATTTGTCAATCTATCAATCTCTCTATCAATCTTTCTATAATCTATCTGTCAATCTTTCTATCAATCTGAATTTTATCTATTTTTCAAACTATCGATGAATCTATTATTTAATCTATTTATTTGTCTATATCTATTTATTGGTCTATTTTTCTATCTATATATTTGTCTATTTGTCAAATAATCTGTCTAACTATATGTATATATATTTGTCTATCTATCCATCTATATATCTGTCTATCCATCCATCTATATATCTGTCTATGTATTTTTCTATATTTATATATATCTATTTATATGTGTGTGTATATATATATATATATATATATATTTCTTTCTTTCTTTCTATGTGTCTATCTACATGTGTATCTATCTATCTATCAATCAATCTATCTATCTGTATATCTATTTGTTTATCTATCTGTCTATCTATTTGTCTATATCTATCTATCTGTGTGTTTGTCTATATATTTGTCTATATATCTATCTATCTATTTATCTGTATATCTAATTGTCTATGTATGTGTCTATGTATCAATTTATCTAATTATCTATATGTATATCTATCTATATGTATATCTAACTATCTATTTGCATATCTATCTATCTATTTATATAACTCTCTATCTATTTATCTATATATATATATATATATATATATTCTAGCATTCTTTCTTTCAGTAAACCTATCTATCTATTTATTTGTCTCTCAATCTATATATCTATCTGACAATCTACTTGTCAATCTATCTATAAATCTTTCTATCTATCTATCTAATCTATCTATCTATCTTTTTCTATAATTATCTATTTATCAATTTTGCTATCTATCTTGTGTCTATCTATTAGTTTGTCTAACTATCTATCTGTCTATATATCTATCTGTTTATCTATCTATTATGTATCAGTCTATTTTCTATCTATCTATCTATTTTTATATCAGTCTAATAATCTATCTATTTACCTATAAATCTTTATGTCTATCTATCATTTTATATATCTATTTGTTTGTTTGTGTGTGTGTGTGTGTGTATCTGTTAGTCTCTATGTATATATGACTATCTGTCTATCTGTTGCCTAACTAACCATATGCCTGCCTGACTATCTATCTATCTATTTGATTGTATTTCTATCTATCTGTCTCTTTGTATGTCTATCGAATGATTTATCTATCTATATATCAGACTATCTATCTATAAATCTATCTATCTATATGTCTGTCTATCTATCTATCTATGTGTTTGTCTGTCTATATATATATATATATATATATATATATATATGTATATATGTCTATCTATATATCTAGCTATCTATCTATTTTTTATTTGTCTATCTATCTTCCTATCTATCTATCTATTTGTATATATATATATATCTAGCTTTCTATCTATCTAACCGTCTCTCTTTCTATCTATCTTTATTTTCTATCCATCTAATTATTTATCTGTAAAGTTTTTGTGTATATATCTATCTATCTTTCTGGCTAACTATCAATTTATCTAAAAGTTTATCTTTCTATCTATCTATCTATCTGTTTATCTATCTGTATATCTATCTATATATTTATCTATTTTACTGTCTATCTATCTATCCATCTATATGTGTATCTATCTATCTTTATATCTATTTGTCTATCAATCTGTCTTTATATCTGTCTATATCTATCTATCTATTTATCTGTCTATCAATCTGTCTATCGATCTATCTATATAAATTTATATGTTTCTTTATATCTTTATATCTATCTATCTACTTGTCAATATATATGTCTATATATCTATCAATATATCTTTATATATGTCTGTCTATCTCTCTATTTATCATTTATCTCACTATATATCTATATATCTAATAATCTGTCAATCTATTTGTCTATCTATCTGTCTATTTATTTGTCTATCTATATGTTTATCAATCAATCTATCTATCTATCTATCTATCATTCAATCTATCTATCAATTTATCTATCTATGTGTAAATCAATTATTCTATCAATCTATGTATCTATTTGGCTTTCATTCTGTCTGTCAATCTATCTATATATCTATCTGTTTATCTACCTATCTATCTATATGCCTATATATCTTTCTATCAATCTATTTTTATATTTATTTATCTATAAATCAATCAATTTATCTATCTATCTATCTATTTTTTTATGTATCTATCTGTCTATCAATCTATTTATCAATCAATCAAACTATCTATCTAATATATCAATTTGTCTATCAAAATGTCTATCTATCTATTTATATATTTGTCCATCCATCTATCTATCTATCTATCTATTAGTTTATCTGTTTGTCTATATGTCTGGCTATCTATCTGTCTATGTGTCTAGATCTTTTTCTATATGCCTGACTATTTGTATACCTAACTGTCTATTTGGTTGACTATCTTCATGTCTGTCTATATCTCTATATATCTACTATCTATCTATGTATATGTTTATCTATCTCTCTATCTCTGATTCTATCTATCTATATATCTATCTATTTATCTATATAGCTATCCTTTTATCTGTTTATATATCTATCTTTCTATCTATATATCTATCTATCTACCTGTCTATCTGTCTATCAATATATTTATCAATCTATCTATCAAGTTATCTATCAATCTATCTGTCTCTATATCTATTTGTCTAAGTATCTATCTATCTATATATCTATCTATATTTATTTATGTCTATCTATTTATCAATCAATCATTCTATCTATCAATATGACTATCAATCTGTCTATCTATATGTCTATAAATTAACTATCAATTTATAGTATCAATCTATCGACTAATCTATATATTAATTTGCCTATCAAATTGTCTATCAAATTATCAATCTAACAATCTATCAAAATGCCTCTTTATTTGTCTATCACTCTATCTGTTTATCTATCAATCTATATATCTTTTTGTCTATCTATTGGTCTATCTATCTATCTATTTGTCTATCTATTTGTCTGTCTTTTATCTATTAATTTATATATAGATATTTATAAATCTGTCTAGTTATCTGTCTATTAATATTTCTATCTATATACCTTTCTATGTATTTATCTATCTTTCTATCTATTAGTCTGTGTATTTATCTGTCTATCTATTTGTCTATGAATTTTCTTATAATTTTTCCTATCTATCTATCTTTATTTAAATCAATATATTTGTATCTCTTTTTCACTATATTTCTATCTATCTATCTATCTATCTATTTGACTATCAATCTATCTATCTCTGTATTAATTGTCTATCTATCTCTCAATCTTAATATTTATCTAGTTGTCTATCTAAATGTCTGTCTATATCTCTATATATCTATCTATCTATCTATTAAATTGACTAACAATCTTTCTTTCATCATATCAATCAATCTGTCTATCAATATGTTAATCTATACATATATATAAATCTATCTATCATTTTATCTTTCAATTAGTCATTATATCTGTCTATCTACTATCTATCTATCTTTCTACCCTTGTCTCTAGCATAATATGATTCCAATGTATCATTTTTGTGGATCCCATTCATACATTCCTCCTACCCATGGCTCATTCTATTACATTTTAAACAATATTTGGGGATATGTTTAGGCGCAATTAACTACCAGAACCCCTGTTCATTATCAATGTCTATCCATAGTTTCTGTGGAGGCCGTGAGAAGAGATTAAACTCCATGCAAATCCTTGGATTATTTGGTTTAGTCATTGAGGCAGTGGCCTCATCAATCATTATTGGTTTACTCATACATTTTCCAAGATGAAGAGAGATTGCTTACTGTATAGATGGAGAGGTAAATTAGGAAAAATAAACCATACCAGGGCTATCGGGCCTTCTCTTTTGGGTTGAAATCCATCATTCATTTTATAATTCTCATTGAAAAGACCATAATTATGCATTGACGCATCATCCATAGCCTTTGAAAATCTCCCTCTTTGAAGCATTGAAGAACCATATGCTCAGCATCATAATCCAAAATTTTTATAGAACCCTTAAGCTTCAAGGTTTCTATAAACTCATGAAATTCCTTCGCAAGAGGTTTTCCATATAAAAATTTATCTATTAGGTGTAATTGAAAGGCTCGACAAGTTTATTGAGATCTACCGAGGGAATGTATATCGGTGCCATGCCATTTTTATTTCCAAACCTCAGATGCAATATCGCGGGTTCCTTAAATAAGCTCACAAAAGACTTATTATTGAATAAGAAGTCATTTTGCCCCCTTTTGGCTAAGTATTAGCCTTATTCTTGCACAACTTGATGCTTTCTCTATCTAAAAATCTAACTTTCTCTCTCTATTATCTATTCGACTATGTATCTATCTATCTAATTTTCTATCTATATGTCTATCTATCTATTTATATATCTATCAATCATCTATCTATCTGTCTATCAATCTGTATATTAATATGCTTATTAATCTATCTATCTATATGTATATCTACCTCTTTATCTATCTCTTTATCATTCTGATTACTTATTTGTTTGTCTGTTTATCTTTTTATCTGTATCTCTATCTATCTATCTATCTGTTTATCTATCTTTTTGCCTATTAACCTAAAATAATTATTTGTATGATAAAAAATTTTACAATAAATGTGAAATAATGAATAAACAAATAAATAATTATTTTTATGATTATATAAATCTTTAAAAAATATATTTTTTCAAAAAATTTGAATTATTTGAATTTTAAAAAAAATTCATATTTTTCAAAAATTTAAAATAAAATAAATTGATATTTTAAGTATAAATGAATAGATGTTTTAATTACATCTTAGAGGTGTCAAAAGGGCTGGGTTGGCCTTTCCCATTTTTTTATGGCCCCTCTTGGCTGGATTGATGTTCCTGTCATGGCATGCCTGTCACGGTGGTTCGGGCCAGACACTACCTATGGCTTGGAATCTGCCCAAGTTCGAATGGTTTAGACTAGGTTGGTCGGGTCGATTTGACTTAGGGCCGGTATTTTTTTAAAAAAATTATGATTTCAAGGGGCAAGTCGCCACATCACCATCGCCCATTGGGCATGTCAAGTCATTGCCCATTGTGCGTCACCACATCGTCCCCCCTGCCATGCCCAAGTTCCAGGCACCCATGCCATGCTTGGCATGACACATGGGTCAAAATCTCTAGGCATGGCATGACATGATTCATGCAGAGGGTCAACCCACCATGGCCCCGGGCATAACATTGCAGCGTGCCATGTCGGGCTAGGCATGACTGAATTATGTTAGACTTTGGGCCATGCCCTAGCACCTGGCCCATTTGACACCTATATTATATCCAAAAACTTTTGATGATTTATAAAAAAAATTTCTCGAGGTGCTTATTAAAAGAATACTTCAAATGTTTTTTATGGTTTCAAAAGAGTTTTTAAAAATATCACTAATGATATTTTTGTCCTAAAAACACTTAAAAATATTATTAGTCCTCTAAACACTTTTAAAGAGCACTACCAATCTGACCCTACATTGATTTGAATTCAAGTTTTATTTTTGCACTACTGAAATTTATAAGAGTTAAACCCTTGAGTAAAATATTTAATATTAGCTTTTTATATTCCTTTCTTATTAAAATAATAAATATATCTTTTTTTATAATCTTCTCACTTTATGTTATTTTAGGATTTTTATAAATTATAAATTATATCAAATAATATGAATTTTTATGTCTAAAAATTTATTTCATATTATATTCATAAATATATATTACATTCTTAAAAATGTATAACCATATATATATATGTTTATTTATGAAATACTTTTTTATAATTTCATAATATTTTTTTATTTATAGAATAATATTATAGATTTATCCATAAATTATTAAAAATATGAAATATAATAACTTTTGTAGGGTTATATATTTATACAATTTAATTAAGGTTATATGAAATAATATGTTTTTTTAAAATAAAATAATATGAAAATTTAGCAACAACTTTAGAGACGGATTTTCCATTGGTAATTCGTAGCTAAATTTAATTTTTTTTACAAACCCAAAATTGAAGAGTTACTACTGTTGTGATTTCAAAAACTCGATGCCATTTTAGAAATCCGATGTGATTTCAGAAAAACACAACATACAGTGTAGAATAGTCATGACCTAAACCAGAACACCAGCATCCCATCCTTGGCTGTAGGAATTTATAGCTTTTCCACTTCATCTCCAACATTCACTTCTCCACTCATGCGTCTGTATATCAGGCACTTTATTTATACCATGAATCCATGATTAATCGCATATGTTTTTTCATCCAAATGGAGCCCTCTTCATAATCTCTATAACTTCATCTCGTTGAACCATCTTTGCTTTGGTAAGCATGAACACCGACTTATAGGAGCACCACAAACAAGGTCTCGTGTAAAATATTGATGATGAAGAAGGTATTGTTCTTCTTTTTTTAAATCAATTTTTAGGGTTTTAATGCAAAAAATTTGCAATTCCATATCATATCATGTTATTGATTATTTCAGTTTCACACATGTTCATGTTTTTATCAGCATCCCTATCTCTTGTATCATTCTTCGATCCATTTAACTTGAATTAATCAAGTTGCAGAGCATGCCAGCATATCTTACTGTTGCATCAAACTATAAAATATTGACATTTCTGAGCATAGACACATTATTATCGTTGGATATAGCTATATTAGGTTACTTTTATGATCGAGCTCTAGACCTCTTTAGATAGATAGACAGATAGAAAAATAGATTGATACATGGATAGATAGATAGATAAATTGATACATAGATAGATAGATATATAGGTAGATAGATAGAGAGATAGAGAGATAGACAGATAGATAGACAGCTAGAGAGATAGAAAGATAGATAATTAGATAGAAAGATCGACAAACAGATAAAAAGATAGATTAATTGACAGAAAGATAGATAGACAGATAGACATACATATATAAATAGATAGGTAGGCAGATAGACACACACATATACAGATTAGTAGATTGATAGATAGACAGAAAAATAGACAAACATATATTTATACAAATAGATAGACAGATAGATAGAAAGTAAGATAGATAGATAGATAGATAGTAGATAAATATATAAATAGATATAAATATAGACTTAATGAAAGATAGATAGATAAAAAGACAGATAGACAGACATAGATAGTCAGATACATAGGCAAATAGAAAGTTAGAAATAATGATAGATAGACTAACATCTAGAGTAATAGAAAGAAGATAGATAGATAGAAAGATATACAGACAGACAGGCAGATAGATAGATATATTGATATATAGAAATATATAAAAACATATAGATAGATAGGTAGATAGATAGATAGATATATATATATATATATGGATAGATAGACAGACAGATAGATGGTTAGAAAGATAGATTAGATAAATAGAGACGTAGACATATAGATAAATAGGTAGAAAGATAGATAGATAGGCAGATTGATATATAGTTAGATCAAAAGATTGAGAGACAAATAGATAGATAAATAGAAAGATAGTTATATAGATAGACAAAGAGATTGATAGATAGATAGATTAATAGATTGATAGATAGATAGAACGAAAGATAGTAAATAGATAGATAGATATAAAGATAGACATAATATATGCAAATATTTTGACAAATATATAGTTTGATAGCTAGATAGATAGAATGAAATATTTATAGATATATAGATAGATAGATAGACTAATAGATAGATAGACTAACAGATAGATAGAGAGGGAGAAAGATAGATTATAACTAGATAGATATATAGACATATAGATAGACATATAAATAGATAGATAGAAGGATAAATATATTGATAGATAAACAAATATATATAGAAAGATGGATAGAAAGTTAGATAGACAAATAAAAAGATAGATAGATTTATAGACATATAGATAGTTAGATAGGTAGTCTGATAGATAGATAGATAGATAGACATGGAGTTAGAGAGATAGATTGATAAATAGATAGACAAATATATATGTAGATTCATAGACAAATTGATAGATAGATAGATAGATAAACAAATAGATAGATAGTTAGATAGATAGATAATTAGATAGATAGATAGGTAGATAAATAGATAGATAGATGAAATGATAGATAGACAGATAGATAGACATATAGAAACATAAATAAAGAGACAAATAAATAGACAAATAGAAAGTCAAATAAAAAGATAGATAGATAGATGGATAAATAGACGGATAGATAGACGAGTTGATAGAAGGATATATAATTGGATAGATAGATGGATAACTTGATAGATAGATAGATTGAAATATATATAGATTGATAGAAAGATAGAAATATAGGCAGATAAATAGATAGACATATATATAGATAAATAGATTTATAGAGAGATTGATAGATAGATAGATTAAAAGATTGATAGAAAGAATTATAGATAGTTTTATGGATAGAAAAGTAGATCGTTTATTAGACAAATTAATAGACAAATAGAAAGAAAGATTCAATGATAGACAACCAGATGGATAGATAGATACAGAGACAGATAGATAGTCAAATAGATAATCAAATAGATAGATAGATATTTTGACAGATATATTATAGATAGATTGATGATAGATAGAAAGACAATAATTATACAGAAAGATAGATAGATAGACATATAGATAGACAGAAAGATAGACACATAGATAGAAAAGTAGATAGACAGATAGATAGAAATATAAATAGATGGATAAACATATAGATAAACCGATAGATACACAAAAACTTAGATAGATAGATAAATAAATAGATATATAAATCAAAAGATACAAAGATAGATAGAAAAATAGATATACAAATTGATAGAAAGAAAGGTAGATAGATAGATAGATACATAGACAAATAGATAGACATATAGATAGATAATTAAATAGACAGATAGATATACAGAATGATAGATAGATATATAAAGATATTTAGATAGACATATATATAGATATAAAAATTGATAGATAGATAGATTGATAGACAATTAGATAGAAAAATAGATAGTTAGATAGTTAAAGAGATAGATAGATTGACAGAAGGAAAGATAAATAGGCATATAGGTAGATAAATATTTATGTAGATACATAGATAAAAAAATAGATATATAGATAGATAGGTAGATAAATAGATAAACATATAGATAAATAGACAGTCATATAGATAGATATATATATATATATAGGTAGATATACAGATTAACAGATTGATATATAGATTGATAGATAGATATACAAATAAAATATAAATATATATAAAGATATATAGAAAGATAGATAGATATATTAAAAGATAGATAGATAGATAGACATATAGACAAATAGACATAGACACATAAACATGTAGACACATAATCCAAAAGACATATATTCAGATAGATAGTTAAAATATACACATATTGAGACATAGACAAATAGATATATAAATAGATATAAAGATATAAAGATAGATAGATAGACAGATAGACAGATAGACAAAAGATAGATAGTTAGACACAGACTCATAAATAGTAAGATAGATATATAGACTTATAGATAATTATTCTAATAGATTAATAGATAGATATATAGTTTGATACTTAGATAGATAGATAGATATATAGTTTGATACTTAGATAGATAAATAGATATATAGATAAATAGTTAGACAGTTAGACAACTAGATGGATAAAGAATTAGATAGGTAGATAGACATATTGATTGATTGATAGATATATTGATAGATAGGATAGTCATATAAACATATAGTAAATAGATAGATAGAGAGAAAGATAGAATAATAATTGATACATATAATGATAATAAGATAGATTACATTATAGACAGAATGACATATTGATATATAGATAGATAAATAGATAATATATATAGACAGATAGACATATGGATATATATATATATATTGATAGATAGACTGATAGACAAAAATATAGTTAGACATTTCCATAAATAGATAGAGAGAATGATAAATAGATAGATAGATAGGCACGGAGAAATATAAACAAATAGAAAGATAGACATATATATAGTTATACAGATATACATATAGTGAGAGATAAATAGACAAATAGATCGATAAATTGATAGACAGATAGATAGTTAGATAGATATATAGACATATATAAAGATAGAAATATTTTCAATTAGACTGATAAATAGATAGATATATAAATAGATAGATATATAAATAGACACATTGACTTAAAAAATCGACTAAAATACAAAGGAAGATAGATAGACACATAGACTCATAAACTAATAGACTGATAGACTAAAATATATATATAAAGATAGAGAGATAGATAGATAATAGATAGATAGAGATATATATATATATAGATAAATAGATAGATAGATAGCTAGATATATAGCTAGATAGATAGATAGACAGATAGATAGATAGATAGATAGAAAATAGATTGATATACTTATAGTTATATAGACATGTAGATAGGTACACAAATAGACAAATAAATAGATTGAAATATGGACAATTAGACATATTTGATAGATAGATAGATAGTAAAATAGATAGATAAATATATAGTCAAATATTTAGAAATGTAGATAGATAGATAGATAGATAAATAAATAAAGTGGTAAAATTATATACACATTAAAAGATTAATAGATAGATAGAAAACTAGAAAGATACATATACATTTTGATAAATATACATACAGTTAGATAGATAGATACAAATATACACTATAAATCAAATAGATAGATAGATAGATCGATATCTAGATAGATAGATAGATGGATGGATAGATAAGAAGATACATAGAATGATAGATCTATAGATAGACAGATTGCTAGATATATATATAGACAATTAGATAGATAGACAAATAGATAAATATATAGTTTGATAGATTGATAGATATATAGATAGACTAATAAATAGATAGAAAAATATTAAAACAGATAGATTGATAGATTGACAGATAGATAGATTGATAGATAGACATAGACAGATAGATAAATATAGATATAGATAGATTGATAAATAGACACAGAGAGATGAACACAGATAGATAAAGATATCTATAGTTAGACTAATAGAGAAATACTTAGATAGACCAATAGACAAATAGACATATAGAAAGATAGATAGTTATATAAATTGATAGATAAATAGACCTAAAAAAAGAGAGATAAATAGATAAATTCAAAATAGATAGACAAATAAAAAGATATATAGAAAGCTAGATAGAAAAATAAAAAGATATACATAGAAATAGAAAGATAGAGATATAGATATATAGGCAGATATGTATATAAATAGATAGATAGATAGATATAGATAGATAGATATAAAGATATAAAAAAAGATAGAACATAGAAAGATAAATAGATTGATAGATAAACATATAGAATGATAGATAGCAAAATAGATAAATATATAAATAAATAGATAGATATAAATAAATATAGATAGATAGATATATAGACAGACAAAAATACAAATAGAAAGAAAGAAAGATAAATAGAAAGTTATACTATCTATCTGTCTGTCTGTCTATCTATCCATTTGTCAATCTGTCTGTCTATCTATCTAAATTTTTCTATCTACCTTTCTATATATATTGTCTATCTATCTATCTATTTATCTATATGTCTATTTGTCTCTCTATCAATCTGTCAATCTCTCAATCTATCAATTTGTCAATTTATTAATTTGTAAATCTATTTATCTGACTATCTATCTATCTACCAGCAATTTGTGTATTTTTTTATCTATCTATCATTTAATCTTTCTATCTATCTATTTATCTCTTTATCTATCTATCTCCATATCTTACTATCTTTCTAATTATCTGTCTATCTGCTTATATGTCTATCTAGATATCTATCTATTTGTTAATCTAGCTATCTGCTATCTATTTATCTATCAATCTGGCTATATATCTATCTTTCTATCTATCTATTTGATTATTGCAGATTTATCAATATGTCTATATGTTTATTTATCTATCTAACTATCTATCTGTCTGTCTCTCTATCTCACTTTTCGTCTATCTGTTTATATGTCTATTTGTTAATCTGTCTATCTAAATATCTATCAATCAGTCTATCTATCTATCTATCTATATATCTTGCTATGAATCTATCTTTCTATATGTCTATCTATTTAAATGGCTCTATATATCTATATGTCTATTAGACTATCTCTTTATCATTCTATATGTCTATCTTTCTATCAGTCTATCTATCTATCTATATATCTATCTTGATATCTGTATATATGTCAATCTGTCTATCTGTATATCTATCTGCCTATATAACTATCTATCTTTCTGTTTATCAGTCTATATATCTATCTATCTTACTATCGATCAATCTATCTCTTTGTCTATCATTATACATATCTATCAATCTATATTTCTATTTTTCAATTTGTCTATCTGATTTTTTGTCAATATCAATCAATCTATCTATCTATCTATTTATTTTTCTATCTATCTATCTATTTGTCTATCTATCTATCCATATATCTTTATATTTATTTATCTATCTTTCTATCTATGTTTATATCATTCTATCTATCTATCTATTATTCTATTTCTCTACTTACCTATCTATCTACCTATTTTCTATCTATCTATCTATCTTTATGTTTATTTTCCTATATGTCTATCTAGTTATCTATCTATTTATCTATCTATTTATAAATATATCATAATATTTTTCAATCTATCTATCTGTCTATTTGTCAAAATGTGTATTTGCCTATGTGTCTATATGTCCATGTTTCTATTTTTCTATCTGTCTATCAATCTATTTGTCTATTTACCTATCTATATATTATTTATCTGACTATCTAGCATTATATCTATCTCTATCAATCTCTCTATATGTTTATTTATTTTTTATCTATCTTTCTATCTATTTGTCTATCTGTCTATTTATCTATCTTTATATATGTTTATCTATCTATGTGTCTATCATTCAATGATTCCATCTATCTATCTATCTATTTTACTACTTGTGTATCTTTTTTTGTTTCTATCAATCTATCTATTTGTCTATCTATCTATTTGTCTATCTATCTATCTGTCTGTGAATATGTCTATGTAATTATCTATTTATGTATTTATCTATCTATCTATCTATTATCTATCTATCTATATGTTTATATGTTGATCTGTCTATCTATCTATTTGTTTATTTGTCTTTCTGTCTATTTTTCTATCTAACTATTTGTTAATCAGTCAATCTATCTATCTATGTGCATATCGATCTATTTGTCTACTTGTCTTTCTATCTATCTGTCTATCTATCTATCTTTCTATATTTCTATCTGTGTATCTTTCTATTTGTCTATATATCTATCTATCTATCTATCTATATCTATCTATCTGTCTAACTAACTAACTATCTATCTATATTTTTATATATCTGTCTATCTATCTATCTATCTATCTGTCTATCAATAGATGTGTCTATTTAACTACCTATCTATATATCTTTCTATCTACCTATCTTTTAATCTATCAATCTGTTTATTTATTTTACTATCTTATTGTTTATCTTTCTATCTATTTGTCTATTTATCTATATATCTATTTATCTATCTGTCTGCATATTTATCTTTCTATCTATCAATTTATTTATATTTTTATCTGTCAAAGTATTTATCTGACAATCTTTCAATCTACCTATCTATATTTATATCTATCTATATATATGTCTACCTTTAAATCTATCTATCTTTATTTATGTCTTTCTCTCTATCTGCTTATATCTTTTTATCTATCTATCTATTTGTCTATCTCTCTATTTATATATCTGTTGATCATTCTTACTACCTTTCTATCTATTTATCTATCGATTTGTCTATCTGTCAATCTATCTATATGTCTATTTGTCTATCTATCTATCAATATATTTAAATATATATCGATCTATCTTTCTAACTATTTGTCTATCTATCTACATATTTAACTATTTTTCTATCTTTTAATTTGTCTATCTGTCTATCTATCTATATTATATGTATATCTATTTATCTGTAATATCCATCTCTTAAACTATATATATATATATATATATATATCTATCTATCTATCTAACTATCTATCTTTTTATCTATATTTCTTTGTATCTGTCTATTGTATGTGTCCCTGTCTATCTATCTATCAACCTATTTTCAATCTAACTATCTATCAATTTGTTAATCATTCTATCTGTCAATATGTCTATCTAGCTATCAATCTATCTATTTATCTTTCTCTCTTTCTATCTATATGTCTCTATTTTATCTAACTATATCACTATCTATCTATCTGTCTATCTCTTTATCTATCTATCTTTCTATTAGTTTATCTATCTATCTACCTTTCTATATATCTTGAAATCAATCAATCTATCTATCTATCTATATAACTTTGTATCTACCTTTCTATATATATGTCTATATATCTAACTATCAATCTATCTTTCTAATTATCTAACTAATTATCTATCTAATTATCTATCTATTTATATGTTTGTAGATCTTTCTACCTATCTATCTGACTATCTTTCTATTTTTCAATTTATCTACCTGACTATCTATAAATCTATCATTCTATCAATCAATCAATCAATCAATCTGTCTATCTATCTATTTGTCTATATATCTATCTTTCTTTCTATCTATCTATTTATCAGTCTATCTATCTATCTATCTATCAATCTATCTATATGTCTATCAATCTATCTTTCTATTTATTTATTTGTATATCATTATATCTTTCTATCTGGCTATATGTTTATTTATCTATATTTATATCATTCAAACTTTCTAAATTTCTATCTATATATTAATCTATGTATCTACTTGCCTATCTATATATCTAACTAACTTTCTTTCTTTCTATCTATATGTGTTTTTATCTATCTCTCTACCTATATGTCAATCAGCTTATCTATCAATTTGTTTATCTATCTATCTATCTCTCTATATATCTGGCTATTAATTTATCTATCTATCTATATATCTATCTGTCTATCTATCTATCTATATATCTTTCTTTCTCTCTCTCTATCTGCCTATCTATCTATCTACATGTCTATCTATCTATTTAACTAAATATCTATTTATCGATCTATAAATCTGTCAATTTATCAATCTATCAATATGTAAATCATACTATTTTTTTATTCATCTATCTATCTGTCTATCTATGTGTCTATTTTTATATCTATCTATCTATTTATATTTCTATCTATCTATCTATCTAACTATCTAATTATCTCACTATCTACTTTTGTCTATGTATTAATCTTCCTATCTGTCTTTTTGTCTATATGTCTATCTGTCAATCTATCTATTTGGCTATCTGTCTATTTGCTATATGGATTTATGCTTATTTGTCTATCTATCTATCTGTCTATCTTTCTACCTATCTATTAGTCTATCAGTCTATGTATCTATCTATCTATTAGTATATCTATCTATTTATCTATTTATTTGTCTATAAGTCTATGTGTTTATCTATCTATCTAATTTAATATTTCTCTCTCTATCTATCTATCAAAATATCTATCTATATATCTATTTATTAGTCTATCTATCTATCTTCAACCTATTTATATAACTATGAATCTATCAATTTGTCTTTCTTTCTATTTGTCAAATCTGAATATCTCTATCTATGTATCAATCTATCTATCTATATATCTATCTATCGATTTATCTATCTATCTTCTATCTATCAATCTATTTATCAATCTATCTAGCTATCTATTTATCTATCTATCTATATATCTATCAATCTATCTAAATATCTATCTATCTTTCTATTAACATATCTTTTTGTCTATCTATATGTCTATTTATCTATCTAACCTTCTATATATCTATCTGTGTATATATTAATTTCTCTATCTATCAATCTATCTATTTATATATTTTTCTATGTATTTATCTATCTATTTATCAATTAGTTTATCTATCAATATATTTCTTTATGTATCTATCTTTCTATGTGTCAATTTGTCTATCTATCTATCTATATATATCTATCTAGATATATATTTAGCTATTTATCTCTCTTTCTGTCAGTCTATCTATATGCCTATCTATCTATATGTCTATCTATCTATCAATATGTCAATCTATCTATGTATATTTTTATATATCTATATATCTATCTATATGTCAATCTGTCTATTTGTCGATCTTTATTTCTGTCTATCTCTCTATCTATCTATTTGTCTATCTTTCTATCTGCCAAACTTTCTATCTGTATAACTTTCTCTCTACCTATTTGTCTATCTGACTATCAGTCTATTTGTATATATAGCTATCTATATATGTGTCAATCTATTTATATGTCTATTAATATATTTGTCTATTTATCTAAATGTCTATCTATCTGTCTATCTATTTGCCTATTTGTCTAACTATCTATTTGTCTATCTATCTATTTTCTATCTATTTGACTATATGTTTATCTATCTATCTATCTATATATATTTCTAGCTATATATTTGTATATCTATCTATCAATCTATCTATCTATATAGCTTTCTAGCTATATATTTGTTTATCTATCTATCAATCTATGTATGTATCAATCTATCTATCTATAAATATGTTTATCAAATTATGTATCTATATATATATATATGCCTGTCTATATATCTATTTGTATATCTATTTATGTATTTATCTAACTTTCCATCTATCTATCTATCTGGTTATCAATCAATCTATCTGTCTATTTTTCTATCTATCTATATATCAATTTGTTTATCTTTATATCTGTCAATCTATCATTCATAAAAGTTGTCAATCTATTTATCTTTCTATCTGTCTATATGTTTATCTGTCTATATGTCTATATTTGTATCTTTCTTTCTATCTATCTAACTATCTTTCTATCACTCTATGTATCTATAAGTTTATCTATCTTTCTATCTTTAATACTATCATTCTATCTATCTATCTATTTATCTATTTATTTACTTGCATGTCTATCTTTCATTCAATCTATCTATATGACTATCTATCTATAATTCTATCTATATGTTTGTATATATGGATCTCTATCTATCTATCTATCTACTAGTCTATTATCTATCTATCAATCTACCTGTCTATATTTCTACATATCTAGTTGTCTACCTGTTGAACTATGTTTACATGTCTACATAAGGACCTTTCTACCCATCAACTTGTATACCTTTCGATATATATAACTATCTATCTATTTGTTTATCTATCTATCTATCTATATATGTATATATAAATGTTTATTTGTCTATATGTTTACCTATCTATTTATCTATCTATATGTCTATGTTTCTATTTATCTATCTGCCTTTCTATATCGATTTATCTATCTATTTGGGTATATATATATATATATATATATATATTTCTATTAATCTATCTATCTATCATTCTATTTGTCTATCTATCTTTTTGTTTATATGTCTATCTAATTATCTATCAATATGTCAATCTGTCTGTCTATCTTTATATCTACCAATCTATCTATCTATATTTCTATCTATCTATCTATCTATCTATCTTATCAATATCTATATATATATATATATATATATATATGTCTATCTATATATCTATTTATCTAACAATCTATCTATCTATCTATCTCTCTAATTATCTATATATCTATTTGTCTATCTTTCTGTCTATATATCTATTTGACTATTAGAATATATGTTTATCTATCTAACTATCTATCTATTTGTCTATCTATCTATTTATCTGTTTATTTCTCTATTTGTCTTTCTATTTATTTTCCTATCTATCTATTTATCTTTCTACCTGAATATCTATTTATCTATCTATCTATCTACTTTTTTTTCGATCTATGTATCTATCAATTTGTTTTTCTCTCACTATGTCAAGTTATTTTTCTGACTATCTCCCATTCAGTCTATTTATATATCTTTCTATATATATATTTGTCTATCTATCTATATATCTATCTTACTACCTATCTATTTGTCTATCTATCTATATTTCTTTCTATCTATCTGTATATATGTTTAACTATCTATCTATCATTCAATCATTCTATCTATTTATCTATTTATTTATATATTTATTTATTTATCTAATTTCCTACATATCTATCTATCTATATGTCTGTCTGTCTGTCAATCTGTCTATCTATTTATGTATATGTATATCTATCTATTTCTTTAAAAGTCCATCTATCTATATGTCTATCTATTTATCAGTTAATCTATCTAATCTGTCTATCTATCATTTGATCTATCTCTCTATCTATCTATCATTCTATCAATCAATCAATCTATCTGTCTATCTATCTATATATATATATCTATCTCTCAATCAATCAATCAATTTATCTGTCTATTTGGTTATCTATCTATCTATCTATTATATCTTTCTATATATCTATCTGACTAAGTGCCTATTTGTCTATCTTTCTATCTTTTTATCTATCTATCTTTCTATATATCTATATTTCTATCTGTCTATCTATGTATTTGCCTATCCATCAATCATTCTATTTGTCGATCTATCTATCTATCTATTTATATATTTATATGTCTGTCCATCTATCTATCTAGTAAACCCCATATATATCTTTCTATATATATAAATATCAATTTATCTATCTATCTATCTATATGTTTGTCTATATGTCTACCTATTTATCTATCTATCTATCAATTTGTTGATCGTTCTATCTATCAATTTGTCTATCTGACTATTTATCATTCTGTCTATCTATTTATATGTCAATCTATCTATTTGTATATATGTATATTTATCTATATTTCTATCTATCTATGTATATATGTCAATCTTTCTATTTGTCTTTCTATCTATATGTTTTTGTTAATATATGTCTATTATTCATTCATTCTATCTAACTATCTATCTATTTATCTACTTATCTATCTTTTTATCTATCTAACGTATATCTCTATCTCTCTCTATCTGTCTATTTGTTTGTCTATCTATCTGTCTATCTATATATCTATCTGTTTATTTCTATCTATCTAACTATCTATAAATCTATTTGTCAAACTATCAATCTATCTAAATGTTGATTTGACTTTCTATCTATCTGTCTATATATTTCTATATATCTATCTATTTATCAATCCGACACTCTATCTATCTATCTATTTTTCTATCTGTTTATTGTCTTACTGTCTATCTTTCTATCCTTCTATCTTTCTATCTGTCTATCTATGTATGTGTCTATCTTTCTATCTGTCTATCTATCTATCTATCTATCTCTTTCTCAATTAGTATATTTGACTATCTGTCTATTTATCTATTTGTCTATCTATTTATCTAACTATCTATCTATCTCTCTATCAATCTATCTCACTATCTATCTATCTATCTATTTGTCTATCTATCGATCAATCTAACTGTCTATCTATCTATCTATCTATCTATATATCTATAAAAATATCAATCTATCTATGTATTATATATATTTCAATATTTTTATGTATCTATCTATCTATCTGTCTATCTACCTATCTATATATCTATCTATCTACCTATATGTATGTCTGTCTATCCATCCATCGATCTATCTATCTATCTAACTATCTATCTATCCATCTATATATCTATTTGTATATTTCTTTATTTATCCATCTATCTATCTATCTATTTATGTGGCTATCTATCTGTCTGTCTATCTATATATTTGTCTATCTATCTATCTATTTTTGTATCTATCTATATAGCTATATATCTGTCTGTCTATCTATCTCTCTATCTATCTATATCTCAATCTATCTATCTAACTTTCTTTCTAACTAACTAACTATCTATCTATCTATATAACCATATGTCAATCTATTAATCTGACTATCTATCTATCTATCTATCTAAATGTCTATCTATCTTTTTGCCTCTGTAATTATCTATCTACCTGTCAATGTATATATCTATTTGTTTGTCTATCTGTCTATCTATCTATCTATTTATCTATCTATCTGTACTTCTATCTATCAATCTATATGTTTGTCTATATCTCTATATATTTTTTTGTATATCTATCTATCTATCTGTCTATCTAATTATCTATCAGTCTATCTATCTATCTATATTTCTATCTATCTTTTTATTTTTTTGTATATCTATCTATATTCTATCTGTCTATTTCTCTTTATGCCTATCTATCTTTCTATCTATCTATTTTTTTATCTATCGATCTATCTCTTGATCTACCTATCTATCAATATGTCTATATATATATATATATATCTACCACTTAATCTATCTATCTAATTATTTATCTCTGTATCTATCTATTTATCTTTCAATATAATTATATATCTTTGTATCCATCTATTTGTATATATATATATATATATATATATATATCTATCTACCTACCTTCTTATCTATTTATCTATCTATCGATCTATCTATCTACGTATCTATCAATCTAACTATCTATATGATGATTTATCTAGATTTATATCTATCAATATGTTTATTTATCTATCTAATTATCTATCTATCTATCTAAATATCTTTTTGTCTATCTATCTATTTGTTTATCTATCTATCTATCTATTTTTTGACTTTCTATCTCTTTATCTAATTATCTATTTGTCTATCAATCTTTCTATCTATTTTTCTATTTTTCTTTCTATCTTTATGTTTGTTTATCTATCTATCTATCTATCTGTCTATCTATCCATCTGTCTAGTTTTCTATCTATCTATCTATCATTATTTCAATCTATTTATTTTTCTATCTATCTATCTACCAATCTTACTATCTACCTATGAGTCTTTTTGCAAATATACCTATCTTCATATATACCTATCAGCATATCTACCCATCTGCCTATCTGCTTCTATTACTATCTATTTATTTATCTATTTATCTATCTATCTTTCTCTCTATCTATATTTATATCTTTATATCTATTTATCTGTCTGTCTATATGTCAATATGTCTATCTGTCTATCTATCAATATATCTCTCTATCTATCTGTCTATTTATATATCTATATATATGTATTTTTGTGTATCAGTCTATCTGTCTGTCTATATATCTTTTTATCAATTAATCAATCTATCTATCTATATGTTGAATTATCTATTTGTCTATATGTCTATCTATTTATCTATATATCTATCAATCCATCTAACTGTCTATCTATCTTTCATTCTATCTATCTATCTATCTATCACTCTATCTATCTATCTATCTATATCTATCTATCTAACTATATATCTATCTATCTGTCAATCTATATATCTATCTATCAATTTATATATCAAACTCTCTATCCATCTCTCTATCTATATGTATATCTATATATCTATCTATTTGTCTATCTATTTATCTATCTATCTATCTATTTGTTTATCTATCTATCTATTTGTATATTTGTCTATCTCTCTATCTATTTATCTATCAATCTATCTAATAATCTATCTTATCTTTCTTTCTATCTAAATATCAATCTATCTATCTATTTGTCTATTTGTCTACCTATACATCTGTATATGTATTTATCAAGTTGGGTATCTTTCTTTCTGTTAATTTGTCTATTTATATATCTATCTATCTATTTTTCTATCTTTCTATATTTTTATCTTACTATTTATCTTACTATTTATCTATCTATCTAACTATCTATCTTTCTATCTATTTGTTTATATGTTTATCCATCTATATGTCTATCATTCTATAATTTTATCATTCTATCATTCAATCTATTTATCTATCTACTTATCTACTATATTAGCTATCTATCTTTATATTTAT
>JAREIK010012962.1:0-20312 GCA_029783825.1 Sapria himalayana | reverse complement strand
TTCATAAAATAAAAGTCTCTCTTTATTCCATCTGAATCATATTCGGTTACAATTAGTGGTGTCCTTGATCACATCTTGAAAAACACTCAGTACAAGCAATTGCGCCAAAAAAAAAAAAAAAAAAAAAAAAAAAAGGAGACGAAGGAGAAAGACGGAATAAAGAAAAAGAGGGGTGTGATAGGGAGAAAAGAAAAGAGGAAAAAAAAGATGGAGACAAAGGAGAAAGACAGAAAGGAAAAAAGAAGCAGATGAGAAAGCTGTGGAAGAAGAAAGAAGTGAGAAAAGAAAAGAGGGAAGAAGAGGTAGAAAGGAGGAGGAAGAAGATAAAAAGAAAAACAGAGAGTGCAGCGCAAAGGATGCACCGCCCCCTCCGAACGCATTCCCTAGCAAAAAGCTAGGGAATAACATGACTCCCATAAAGGGGAGACTAGGGAAAAACACAACTCCCACACATGAAGACCCAGAAAGGCTGATCCAAAGGCGTCAGAAGAACTCCAGCAAAGGCAGCCGAACGTCGAGCATCCATCCCAGGCGAACTTCATCCACCCACTGTGAAAAGCAGAATCTCCAAAAGCATATGACACAGAGGCAACAGAGCCACCGTTTATAAGGAGGTCAAAACGCTCGAAAATTCACGCAATCGTTCCAGATTCTCCATAAATCAGCATTAATGACGGTTCGCCCCCTTTTCGAGGACATGCGAGGCGTTTTAGTTCACCAAGCTCTTCACATACCAAAAATCATGCGAGGCGGTTCAGTTCACCAAAGCCCTTCGCACAGTGAAAGTCACGCATAACGTGTCGGCTCACTTCGACGAGCACCTCTACTCTGCACAGGCCACGCTGCCTCAAGAGTCAGACCAGCTCAGGCTACATCGCCATTCGGCTTGAACGCCACCAAGGCCTTAGCGCCAGGAGCCCAATTGCTCACTTTGACGAGTTCCTCCCTCGACCTAGATGGACGAGCACCTACTATTCACTGCGACGAGCCCTTCACTGTATCTCAAACAGACGGGCTCCTTATTACTATTTACATTGACGAGCCCTTCACTACAAATTAGACAGACGGGCTCCTTCCTACTATTTACATTGACGAGCCCTTCCCTGCGCTCCAGACGGACGGGCTCCCCCCTACAAAACCTATGGACGAGCTCCCCCCTCAACTCAGAGGGACGAGCATCTACTATTCACATTGACAATCCCTTCACTGCAAATTAGACAGACGGGCTCCTTCCTACTATTTACATCGACGAGCCCTTCCCTGCGCTCCAGACGGACGGGCTCCCTCCTACAAATCCTATTGACGAGCTCTCCCCTCAACTCAGAGGGACGAGCCTCTACTATTCACATTGACGAAGCTCCTATTATTTACATGGACGAGCTCTTACAACAGTCTACCTGACGAGCTCTTCCCAATAGCTTTACCTGACGAGCTCCTATTATTTACATGGAAGAGCTCTTACAACAGTCTACCTGACGAGCTCTTCCCAATAGCTCTACCTGACGAGCTCCTATTATTTACATAGACGAGCTCTTACAACAGTCTACCTGACGAGCTCTTCCAATAGCTATACCTGACGAGCTCCTATTATTTACATGGACGAGCTCTTACAACAATCTACCTGACGAGCTCTTCCCAATAGCTCTACCTGACGAGCTCTTCCAAAGAGCTCTACTTGACGAGCTCCTATTATTTACATGGACGAGCTCTTAAAACAGTCTACCTGACGAGCTCTTCCCAATAGCTCTACCTGACGAGCTCTTCCAAAGAGCTCTACTTGACGAGCTCCTATATTTACATGGACAAGCTCTTACAACAGTCTACCTGACGAGCTCTTCCCAATAGCTCTACCTGACGAGCCCTTCCAAGAGCTCTACTTGACGAGCTCCTATTATTTACATGGACGAGCTCTTACAACAGTTTACCTGACGAGCTCTTCCCAATAGCTCTACCTGACGAGCTCTTCCAAACAGTTCTACTTGACGAGCTCCTATTATTTACATGGACGAGCTCTTCCCAATAGCTCTACCTAACGAGCCCTTCCAAAGAGCTATACTTGACGAGCTCCTATTATTTACATGGACGAGCTCTTACAACAGTCTACCTGACGAGCTCTTCCCAATAGCTCTACCTGACAAGCCCTTCCAAAGAGCTCTACTTGATGAGCTCCTATTATTTACATGGACGAGCTCTTACAACAGTCTACCTGACGAGCTCTTCCCAATAGCTCTACCTGACGAGCTCTTCCAAACAACTCTACTTGACGAGCTCCTATTATTTACATGGACGAGCTCTTCCCAATAGCTCTACCTGACGAGCCCTTCCAAAGAGCTCTACTTGACGAGCTCCTATTATTTACATGGACGAGCTCTTACAACAGTCTACCTGACGAGCTCTTCCCATAGCTCTACCTGACGAGCTCTTCCAAACATCTCTACTTGACGAGCTCCTATTATTTACATGGACGAGCTCTTCCCAATAGCTCTACCTGACGAACTCTTCCAAAGAGCTCTACTTGATGAGCTCCTATTATTTACATGGACGAGCTCTTACAACAGTCTACCTGACGAGCTCTTCCCAATAGCTCTACCTGACGAGCCCTTCCAAAGAGCTCTACTTGACGAGCTATTATCATTTACATGGACGAGCTCTTACAACAGTCTACCTGACGAGCTCTTCCAATAGCTCTACCTGACGAGCTCTTCCAAACAGCTCTACTTGACGAGCTCCGATTATTTACATGGACGAGCTCTTACAACAGTCTACCTGACGAGCTCTTCCCAATAGCTCTACCTGACGAGCTCTTCCAAAGAGCTCTACTTGACGAGCCCCTATTATTTACATGGACGAGCTCTTACAACAGTCTACCTGACGAGCTCTTCCCAATAGCTCTAGCTGACGAGCCCTTCCAAAGAGCTCTACTTGACGAGCTCTTATTATTTACATGGACGAGCTCTTACAACAGTCTACCTGACGAGCTCTTCCCAATAGCTCTACCTGACGAGCTCTTCCAAACAGTTCTACTTGACGAGCTCCTATTATTACATGGACGAGCTCTTCCCAATAGCTCTACCTGACGAGCCCTTCCAAAGAGCTCTACTTGACGAGCTCCTATTATTTACATGGACGAGCTCTTACAACAGTCTACCTGACGAGCTCTTCCCAATAGCTCTACCTGACGAGCTCTTCCAAACAGCTCTACTTGACGAGCTCCTATTATTTACATGGACGAGCTCTTCCCAATAGCTCTACCTGACGAGCTCTTCCAAACAGCTCTACTTGACGAGCTCCTATTATTTACATGGACGAGCTCTTCCAAACAGCTCTACCTGACGAGCTCCTATTATCTACCTGGACGAGCTCTTCCCAATAGCTCTACCTGACGAGCTCTTCCAAACAGCTCTACCTGACGAGCTCCTATTATCTACCTGGACGAGCTCTTACCACAGTTTACCAGATGAGCTCTTCCCAACAGCTCTACTCAACCGCACACTCTGACGAGCCTCCATCAACAGCCCCAAAGACGAGCTCCACTCGCCTTCCTAGCATTGACGACCTCAGCCACAAACACCACACGCAGCTGAAGAACCAGGTCAACACCCGCAAATCAGACATCGAAGGCCATAGGCCCAATCCAACGAGCTCCACCCACTCCAACCATATAAGTGGGGAACCGAGCCAGTTCAAACAGGATAGTATGCAAAATTTCAGCGATACAGTCTAAATTGCTGAGACCTTCAAGTCGGGTTACACAGTTCAGGAAAAAGAATAAAGATATCTCAGTTAGAACACAAGTTTTCAAAAAAAATGGGTATTTATTGAAAGGAAGGCTACACAGGTATCAGGCCCCAGGCCCAACAAAAAAGGGGGGAGAGGTCGACATCAGGAAAGCATAAATGAGTCCAAGAATTTAGGCATCAGACGATGAAGAATGAGAAGGGATCTCAGAAGGAGTAACAGGCTCCTGGGAATAATTCGTATCGGAAGACCCCTCAGCCTCCTCGTCACTTGGGAGGTCAAAGTTGAAATCTAGATCTGAGTACGCCTGAACGGCCTTCCGTTGAAAAGCGAGCCACCCAGAAGCCCACTGAGCACCAGCTTGATCTCGCAATTGTTTGATAACTTCGTCCCTCTGAGCAACCATGCTGACTTGCTGATGAAGATCTGCGCGCAAACCACTACATTCGTCGCTCAGCCGTCTTGATAAATTTACAGCTTCGGAAGACTCACGACGAGCAGTCTCCAACAACACCTTGACCTCTGAAGCCTCGCGACAAGCAACTTCGAGTTGTTTTTCTTTGGCGCTCAAATCACCGGTAACCCCGTGCAGCTCCACCTGAAGATCCCGCTGCACGCCCCGGGAGGTGATGAGCTCCTCCCTAACCATTTGAAGCTCATTCTGGACAGATCTCAACCCCTCCCGAGTCTCGACCAGCTCACCCAGCGCAGCCTGGAGCTCACTCCTAACCTCCCGAGACTCACCCTCAGCCTTCGTCAAACTGCTCCGGACCTCGTTCTCTCTATTTTCTGCCCGAGCACGAGCCGATGAAGTGTGCTTAAGATCATACTTAAGCCGCTCTATTTCTTCGGTCAAATGCTGCGCTCGTTCCTGCTACTCGGCCCGCTCAGAAGTGAGAGAAGCCACCTTCGCTTTATAAATCCGGGCGATCTTCACATGTTTTCATTCAGTTTGGCCTTATCGGCCAGGCCCTTCAAATGGGTGGCAGCCTGCATGTCAGACACAGACACAGTGTTCAGCACAGAACAAGCATGGAAATAAACACAATTACAGACTTACCGAAGCAATCCCCTGAAAAGACAACGCCAAGGCTTCATCAACTGGCAATTCCTTCGATCCCCCAATGTCAGACTCCTGGAGAATGGATGAGACGGCATCTGCTGCAAGTTCGGCACTGGAGAGCAAAGAAGCCCTGAGTGCACCAGATTTTTGCTTCGATTTCTTTTTCGGCTCCGCCATCCCCCGAGGAGGTGACTTGGCATTGTCGGAAGGCGGATTCCATACGGTTATAGGCAGAGCCGTCAGCGGCGGGGCGACGGTTGCACTTGAAAGACCCTTTGCCTTGACGACAGGCTTAGGAGAAGACAGTAAGGTCAAAGCCAGGGGCGACGACCCCCGCTCCGGCTCATGGACAGGAGAAGAGGGGGACACGCCCGTATCCTGAGCCTCGGCCAGGGGCGGCGATGCCCTCTCCGGTTCCCGAACAGGAGAAGAAGGAGACACCCCCAACTTCTGAACCTTGGCCGGAACCGGCCGGTCCTTTTCAGAGGAGTCCAGCTTTTTTCTCTTCACACTCCGGGGCTTCCGAGACGTCGCCCCCAAATGAACTAAAATCTCTCCCCTGGTAGGAGTGGCAGCAGTGGGCCCAAAGGGAAAAACTCCAAGGGTAGAAAGAGGCGGGGGCCTCAAAACAGTAGAACGTACAGGCAACAAATTAGAGGAACTAGGAATGTTCGACTTTATCAGCCCTGCATAGGAACGAGCAGAGCATTCCTCCAACGCCAGAGCCACAGCAGCATCTTCGTCGCTGAGGTCAAGACGAGCATCTGGGAAGCATAAGGAAAGCTTAAGGTCAGAAGTATTCGATCGTCTTTAGACAAATCAAACCAAAAGTAATGCAAACACTCACGAAGGTTATCAGGGGCGCTCCACGTCCTGGGCACACCCAGGGTATCGTCCCTGTCACGAGAGTCATACTCCCAGTTGGAACCACTAACGAAGAAATATCGTCCTTTCCATGACCGGTGCGAAGAAGGAAGGTCCGAGATCACCAGAGGAGACCCAGAACGTCTGGAAAAATAAATAAAGCCCTCTGTAGTAGCCATCGGACTGAAAAGATGGAGGAACAGAGCCACATTGGGGACGCCAAACCCTCTGTCCTTAAAAAAGACCAATAAACCAACTAAAATACCCCAACCATTGGGAGCCAACTGGGAAGGGCAGATGTTGAAATGTTGAAGAACTTCTTTTATGAAGGGATGCAAAGGAAAGCGAAGGCCGTTATTAAAAGCAACTTCAAAAAAGCAGACCATACCAGGCACGGAGGCGGTGTAAAAGGTCAAAACATCCGGGGACCATATTTGGACACCAGGGAGAGGCCGATAACGCTCAACAAAAGTAGATTCATATGTAGGACCAACCCTACTAGGGCCCACCTTCGCGGCATGCCGAACGGCGGTCCTGAGGAAGTCCGACCCCTTAGGATATTTGATCAGGTTTATCTTCTTTTTACCCTTACCTAAGGGAAGGGGAGGCGCCTCAAGAGCAGGTTGAGGCCAAACGACTGTCAAACAAGCGGGAACGCCCCCAGCCTGCCCGGGACCGGCATCAACAGAAGAGTCATCGCTGATACGCAAAGAGGAAGAACGATTGGGACCCATGACGTAAGCAAACAGTATAAACGAAATCCAGACGATTGAACCCTAGAGCCTCGTCGTATCAATCGAAAGAAACACGACAGGGCGGGGACGCCGCGGGCCCAGGAATGAGAGGAAAGCGCCAGAAAAGGACCCAACACTAAACAGACAGAGAAAAATCCAGAACGAAATACAAGAACGCCAAGAAATATAAAGGCAAAAGTGAGGAGTTATGAGGCCAAAGGAAGTCAGAATTGGGAAGGTCGACAAGAATCAAGGGAAGACAAAGGGAGTATGAAAAACAAGCGCGAAACTCGAAGAGCCATCATTAACGCACCACGTATGACGGCGGTCAGGTTAATTCATCCACATCCAAGCAGACACGGGGAAATAACAACCGTCGCAGGATTAATCACAGCCCTTGCCCACGCAGTCCGTACACAAGGGCTGGGGGGCAACTGATAGGGATACAGAACTGGGCCAAGCATTTCATTCGCCAGCCCAAAAGAGCGGTGAAGACTGTGCCACGTCCATGTCCTTCCATAACAGCCCGAACAAAGGCCCAGCCCGTTAGGCCCAGAACATGGGTCTGGAAGAACAGGAAGGCCCATACACGGCCAGTCAAACCATATCTTAACAAATAACAGAAGATAGAATATTCCCTAAAATACGTCCTATTCGTCCAATCAAGTCCTATTATAAAGGGAAGGAAAAGCAACAGAAGACCGTTAGTTGGACACCCCCCAATAAGGAAGGAGAATTACTCCAAATAAACTCCTTTGATTAATCCATTGCTAAATCTAAGGCTGACTACATGAGGAAACCTATCCTCCAAAGGGAAGAACCCCTAATCATCGTCCAAATTGGATGAATATCCATTATAAATACAAGGCCGCTCCAACACTAAAAGGTACGCTAATTCTAAGCTATCAAAACATTCTCTTTTTCCTCTGGGAAAGAATCTGACTTAGGCATCGGAGCGGCCCCGGGCGAAGCCCTCGCCGGCCCTTCTTCCTTCTGGTTTTTCTTTCAGGAACGTGCCGCATCCAGAGCCTGTAGATCGGACATTGCGGTGATCCTAACCCAGCCCAAACGACCCAGCATCCTCCAGTTCAGCCCATTAGCAAGTCTTGGTCCAACCCAACGACCCCATACGCTCCAGCCCAGTTCCGGTTGAACAAAGGCATCATCATTACTATTTATAAATACTATATTGTAATAGCTATAATTAATTTATATATTATATTATATAAGAAAATAAAAAAAAAATCTATAATATATATTTAAAATTATTATATCGTTGTATATATATGTGATATGTATTTTACTATTTAATCAGTAATAAAATTATGTATCATTAAAATATTGAGATAAAGATAAAAATATATTTATAATAATAATTATAATTTAGAATAATAATTTTCAAAGGATAATTTAAAATAATCTTAATAGTATAATATATGAATTGTGATAAACATAAATTCAATTCATATTAATATCAACATATTTATTTTTTATTTAAAAAAAAAAACTTTCAACATATTTATAATAAATTTATCATTAAATTATAATATAATAATTTATTATCAAATTATAAAAAAAAATTGTTGCAAAGATTTAAAAATATATATTTGAAATCATATGAAGTAAAAATCAAAGACAGAGAAGACAATCAAACTTTTCAAAATCGTATTTTCAAAAGAAGATATTGAAAACTTGAAGAATAAACCGTTTTTTTCAAAATACGATATTGCTCTTTTCAAAATTGAAGAAATCATCGTGAAGAGTTGAAAACTAAAGAAATAGTTTTTTCAAAATACGACATTGAAAATATTGAAAAACTGAATAACTCATTTCTTTAAATATGATTTCAACAAAAACAGTTCTTCAAAACACGATTTCCGATCAAACTCGATTTTTAAATATCTTATTCATAATCAGCAAAAACTGTTATAGAATTAAAAATAGTTTTTAACATCATATTTAAGATAGTATTTTTAAATATGCTTAGGAAAAACCCAAAAATTTTTGTTGCCACCGTCTTAAAGCCTTCTTTTATGGCGGAGTAAAATAGTTACTTGTAGAAGTAATAGAATATGTTTAGCTAAGATAATGATAAATTGTTTGATTATCAATTCATGTGATTTACCACATTAACTTAGTGCAATGCATGCGGCACTATGTTAGAAAATTACGTTAACCTATAACCTTCTTTAGGTCTTGATCTAGATTAATGCGGAATGAAAATCAAGACTATAAATTATAGGTTCAGGAATTATACCTCCGGCCATGGTGTAGATCTAGGTGACCGCCTTGATCCCGATGAGGAAGACGAAGTGGCTTGTGGATCACGATCTTGATCTTCCTCTCAAAAGCTCCTCACAATAGCACTCCTTCTCTCAAGTGAACTTCTGGTTTTACGAGAACTGGATGAGATGAGAATGAGATGGCTTTCTCTCCCTTTTATAGTAAACCAGGGTCCAATGAGTTTACTCTGGATGATCTGGACCGTCCATCCTCCCATCTAGAGGATGTGGACTAAAGGTCCAGATCTGACCTCACCACTTATCACATATGGGCCTAATAGTCAATACCTTATACTAATCACCCTATACAACTCCTACAAGTTGAGCCAATATAGAAAATCTAACATTCTCCCACTTGGTTCAACATTGTAGGTTTTTTTAAAAAATAATTTTGTTTTAGAAAAGCAAAAAAAATAAATAATAATTTTTGACTCATAGGGTGATAGTGAACATGAAAATTCTTTTGTATGGCCATACATTATTTTAGAAAACAATATGACAATTAGCCCAAACCTTATGTGATATCTTTATACTTAAGTAAGATATCATAATTACATGAACTGTGGCGGTTATATTTTTAGATGGCAAATACTTCCTTCCACAATCACAATGTAGTTATTTAATCTTATTAAGTGCTTTATGTGGTATTAATTCTTTATGAGTGGGCACTCCCACTCTTTAATGCAATAAAAAATCTCAAATATCCTTAGTGTACACAAAATGAGATAAACTGAAATATTGCATTAAAATGTCAGAAGAGTTACAATAATGTCATGACCTTTAATCATCAAAAGAGTTCACAAGTCCCATTCTATCAACATGACTTTTATACAATTTTGGCGGGAGCCCTTTAGTCATGGGATCTGCTACCATTAGCAGTGTGCCTATATGCTCAATGATGATTTTACTCTCTCTGACGTTTTCTCGCACCACCAAGTACTTTATATCAATGTGCTTGCTGCGGCTCCCACTTTTATTGTTCTTGGAGAAGAACACTGCTGCAGCATTATCACAAAGAAGCTTTATTGGCTTAGGTACTGTATCCATCACTCTAAGCCCTGAAGAAAAATTCTTCAACCATAATGCCTGTTTTGTTGCTTCATAGCATGCGACAAATTCTGCCTCCATAGTCGAGGATGCTGTAAGAGTCTGCTTGGTGCTTTTCCATGCCACTGCACCACTGGCTAACATAAAAATGTAGCCATGAAGTAGACTTCCTCGAATCTTGGCAGCCTGCAAAGTCTGCATCTGTATATCCAATCAAATCCAGATGATCGGACTCTCTGTATGTAAGCATATAGTCCTTGGTTCCCTGGAGATATCGCATAACTTTCTTGGCAGCTGTCCAATGCTCTATCCCAGGATTACTTTGATATCTTCCCAACATTCCCACGGCGAATGCAATGTCTGGTCTAGTGCAAACCTCTAAATAGACCAGACTGCCAACTGCAGATGCATATGGAATATTCTTCATGGATTCTAATTCCAGAGAATTCTTGGGACATTGTGACAAACTGAATTTGTCACCCTTAACAATGGGAGCTATTGAACCAGAACAATTTCTCATATTAAACCTTTCTAGAATTTTATTGATATAGGCCTTCTGAGATAACCCCAAGATCTTTTTAGATCTATCTCTATGTATCTCAATTCCTAAAACATAGGAAGCCTCCCCTATATCTTTCATGTCAAAATTCTGAGAGAGAAATCGTTTGGTCTCCCTAATTAATCCCAAGTTATTACTTGCCAGCAAAATATCATCAACATACAGGACTAGAAACGTGAATTTGCTCCCACTGACCTTGATGTATATACATTGATCTACAATATTTTCCTCAAAACCGAATGAGGTAATGATATTGTGAAACTTCATATACCATTGTCGTGAAGCTTGTTTTAGCCCGTATATAGACTTCTTTAGTTTGCAGACAAGATGATTACCTTTTTCTGAAATGAATCCTTCAGGCTGAGTCATGTATACTTCCTCCTCAAGTTCTCCATTCAGGAATGCCGTTTTGACATCCATCTGATGCAGCTCTAAATCAAAATGAGCTACAAGGGCCATGATTATCCTTAGTGAGTCCTTCTTGGAAACTGGAGAGAAGGTGTCATGATAATCAATGCCCTCCTTTTGAAGGAAACCTTTGGCAACAAGTCTTGCCTTATATCTTTCGATGTTACCAGAGGCATCAGTTTTGGTCTTATAGACCCACTTGCAGCCTACCGCACGAAAACTTTCTGGTAACTCTACTAGATCCCAGACTTGATTGTTTGCCATTGAGTTTAATTCATCCTTCATTGCATCAGACCATTTTTCAGAATCTGTACGGCTCATGGCCTCTGAAAAAGAAATGGGGTCTTGATTGAGTCCAGACATGTAGTCGGTCTCCTGTAAGTATACAACATAGTCAGATGGAATGGCCGACTTTCTGACTCTTGAGGATCTTCTTAAGTCTGATTGGTCTAGTGATTGTGGTGCAGTCTGAACCACTTGTTGTTGTGGTTCCTGAATGACTGGCTCACTAACTACTTCTTCATGAGAGTTCTGGATAGGAGGATCAGTTATCACTCCTTCATAGGTTGTGATCTGAATAGGTAGTTGTTGAGCCATAGTAGGTATGTGCCCACCAGGTTCAACACCACGACCTGAAAGTGCAGAGTCCTGTACTTCTTCTATCACAACTCTATGATAACCACTCTCATCAGTATTATAATCCTCAAGAAATCTGGCATTCCGTGCTTCTACAACTTTATGCGTGTGAGAGGGACAATAAAACCTATAACCCTTGGACTTTTCTGCATAGCCAATGAAGAAACCACTGACCGTCCTTGGGTCTAATTTCCTTTCATGTGGGTTGTACACCCTTACCTCTACTTGACAGCCCCATATATGTACATGGTTTAAACTAGGCTTCCATCCATTCCATAGCTCAAAGGGTGTTTTAGGAACTGACTTGGATGGAACCCTGTTCAGAATGTACACAGCTGTCTTCAAGGCTTCACTCCACATGTTAGGAGGGAGATTTGAGACACTTGTCATGCTCCTTACCATGTCCATCAATGTACGATTCCTTCTTTCAGCGACACCATTTTGCTGTGGCGTGCCAGGTGTCGTATACTGAGCTACAATTCCATTTTCCTCAAGGAATTTAGCAAATGGACCAGGTCTTTGGCCTTGGTCTGTGAACCTACCATAATACTCACCACCCCTATCAGATCTTACAATTTTGATACTCAATCCAGATTGTTTCTCTACCTCTGCTTTATAGACTTTGAAAGCATCTAGTGCTTCAGATTTGTCATTTAGAAGATAGAGATACATGTATCTTGTAAAATCATCAATGAAGGTAATAAAATACCTTTGACCATTAAGACATTGGGTGGTAAATGGTCCACAGATATCAGTGTGAATTATCTTGAGTTTTGTATCACTTCTCTTAGCTCCTTTATTGGACTTGTTGGTTTGCTTTCCCTTTATGCAACCTAAACAAGTATCAAAGTCAGTGAAGTCAAGTGTCTGAATGACACCATCCTTCACTAACCTCTTTAGGCGCTCTATGGAGATGTGACCTAATCTCCTATGCCATAAGCTAGATGAGTGATTATTTATTACACTGATATTATTTCTATTGTTATGCATTGTAGTTAGTGAGTGCGCACATTTTGGATCAAGACTTAGACAATATAAACCATCTGTTAATTTACCAGAGCCAATAGGTACTGAATCTTTAATAATCAGAAAAGATACATCTTTAAACTGAAAATCAAAGCCCTGAGGCGCTAGTCTAGATACAGATACTAGATTCTTAAAGAAACTAGGAATATAAAAAGTCTTGTCCAAATTCAGCACGTATCCAGTGTGTAGAACTAGCCTGTATGTCCCAACACCTTCAACTGCTGACGGCATCTTATTTCCTGAATAGACGCATAGTTCGCCCTCATTAGGTTTCCTTAAGTTTTGAAACCCCTGCAGAACAGTAGAAACATGGATTGTAGAACCCGAGTCAATCCACCATGTGTTATGTAAATCATGATAATTTACAAAATTTGATTCATAACACACTAACGATGTCATACCTTCATTTTTCTTGAGCCATATCTGGTACTTGATGCATTCCTTCTTTATGTGACCCTTTTTCTTGCAGAAAAAACAAATTGGTAGCTTTTTGTCACCCGTTTTCTTTATGGGGACAGCTACACCCTTGCCTTTATCTTTTGGATCACTTTTGGATTTGCTGGTTTGACCTTTCTTGTGAGACACAAGATTCACTGTTTCCAATTTCTCTTGCTTCAACCTGCCTTCCTCCTGGACACACATGTTCAGCAATTCATTGACTGACCATTTCTCCTTATGTGTCATGTAGGAGACCTTAAATGCTGTATAGTCAGCTGGCAGTGAAGTCAAGATAAAATGGACTAGGAATGACTCTGAAAAATCGACATCAAGGGCCTTCAGTTGAGCAGCTATATCTCTCATCTCCATTATATGTCCTCTCACATTTTGTGTCCCTTTTAACCTCATAGAACACAATTTCGCCATTAGGGTGCTAGGCTTGGGCTTTATCGGAGCTCACAAACTGTTCATCAATGGCCCCCATCAGTTCTTTAACAGTTCTGCATTCAGGGATAGATCCCCTTATGCTCTGGCTGATGTGGGTCTTGATAACCATCATACTGAGACGATTGGATCTCTCCCATCGCTCGTATAATGCACAGTTGGCCTGAGTGCTTTGCTCCGTTGGAGTTTCTGGCTCATCTATACGAAGAGCCAGATCTAGATCCATACACCCTAATGCGAGAAGCACTTTATCTTTCCATAGTTTATAATTATCGCCGGACAATATGGGAATAAACTGAGTTGGATCAGTGACGGTGTTAAATACTGCAAAAGGACAAAATTATATGCTTACTATAAGTTTAAAGCAACAATTATTATTAAATGGCATTATAGGAATTATTTACTTTATCTAATAACTAACCCACGCTAATTATTAGTGATAAAAATCCTGTCTCCCTTTGGGCAAAGACCGCTACCGCATAGGATTTTATCTAACTTTATTTTATATAGCTAATAGGTGATATACGAAAACTAATAGTATCTCGTACCTGTGGGCATAGGGACCCATTAATCTCAGTATACTCCTATTACTATATTCCAATCATATTCTTGTTATTTATCAGTCACTTCCCTGTGGGGCCGAGTGACCAATTTTAACCTTAAATATAATTGCAAAATGCATATTAGATTTATTTGTAATTTAACGCACCCTATGGCAACGTTTCTGGAAAATCACATTATTAAGCAAGTCAAGATGCTTTGGCTACTCCTGGCATACTCAATAATTTTAAACCTATAGTATTTAGTTTGCCAATAAAAGCATCAATGAAATCTCTGGATGTTAATGGGCTTACTCTGAAATTTTTGGCCAAAACGGTCCAAAAAGTCAGAAGTCAATTCTGATTTTAAATGCATTAAATATAAGTAATTAAACTCATTTATTGAAAATTAATAAGGGATTTTTTTGAAATTCCATAACCCCCGTCCCCATTTATTGAAAATAAATAAGGGATTTTTTGAAATTCCATAACCCCCGTCCCCCCCCCCTCTCCCCGTCCGTTCCTCTCCCCCTTCCGCCGGTTCCGCTCCCGCCGCCGACGTTTCCTTTCCCCGTCACCGAACTGCACCTGCGGTGCTGTCTGCTACCGTCTGAAGCCTTGAAGATCTTGGGGAGAGTACTCTGTATGGGGAGAGATCTCTGTACGGGAGGGAACTGAATGGGGAGAGGAACAAGAACCACATGGAGTTGCCGTCATCTCATACAAAAACACGCCCAAATATTGCGTGAATTAATTACAACAGATTTACAATGATCCAATCATGGACCCAAATAAAAATTACATAAAGAAGATTGAGATGACCGGCAACTCCCACAAATTTTCATCGCAAAGCACATCCATAAACATTAAAGAGAAAAAAACCGGAAAAAAGCATGATCATATCTTTATGCGATGAATTTTTTCTTTTGCCCAATTAACGATTTCATTGATTTACGGTCATTCGTAAGATCAAACATCATGGACACAGATCTGGCTCTGATACCAAGTGTTAGAAAATTACGTTAACCTATAACCTTCTTTAGGTCTTGATCTAGATTAATGCGGAATGAAAATCAAGACTATAAATTATAGGTTCAGGAATTATACCTCCGGCCATGGTGTAGATCTAGGTGACCGCCTTGATCCCGATGAGGAAGACGAAGTGGCTTGTGGATCACGATCTTGATCTTCCTCTCAAAAGCTCCTCACAATAGCACTCCTTCTCTCAAGTGAACTTCTGGTTTTACGAGAACTGGATGGGATGAGAATGAGATGGCTTTCTCTCCCTTTTATAGTAAACCAGGGTCCAATGAGTTTACTCTGAATGATCTGGACCGTCCATCCTCCCATCTAGAGGATGTGGACTAAAGGTCCAGATCTGACCTCACCACTTATCACATATGGGCCTAATAGTCAATACCTTATACTAATCACCCTATACAACTCCTACAAGTTGAGCCAATATAGAAAATCTAACAAAGATCTCTGATTTCTTACTATGTATGGCACTCCCCGAGGATGAAACACAAATAAAGAATGAACACATTATGGGGAATTATGGTTTTATGGCACCTGAAGTAGTGTCATCAGGAGTGTATTCAGAGAAAAGTGATGTTTATGGCTTTGGCTTGCTTTTACAAGATCTTCTAACAGGAAAGAGATATGGAGCTAGAGAATCCAGTGAATATTACAGAACACCCTATATCAGAAATCATACAATGAATGAGATTGTTGAGATTGTTGACCCTACAATTCTGGTTGAGGCAGAGGCAGAGGCAGCAAAGGAGGAGAAGGAGTCCACCACCACCGCCACCACCACCACCAATTCCAAGCAGTATTAGAGCTTATTCTCAGGTGTCTTAGAGATGATGCAGAGGAGAGGCCAATTATGTTAGATGTTGCAAAACAACTTAAACGAATTCAAAGGTACTATATAGACCTTAATTTCTTCATCACTTCCTACCTTATATTTAAAACATGTTTATATATAGAGAAAAAAGATATATATATATATATATATATATATATATATATATATTAGTTTAACAAGTCCTTCACTCTTACAATGTAATTTTATTAATCTTCCTCTTACCTGTCTTTTTTTTTCCTTCTAATTTTTGTTTTTCATTTTTTTTTCCTAACATGAAGAGGAGATTTTCATTTCTAATGAAGCAAATCACAATGATGCATCTTCATAGTGCAATCTTGGATGTCCCAACAAACAATAAGCTTTAGAGTGACATGACATTATTTTAAATCATTGTATTGCACATTCTATTTCAACTTTTTATAATTTTAACTGAGACTTTTATATTTATTTATTTGTACGTGTATACTATGCTTGAAGTATGTTTACAAAATAATTATTGTTACTCCTGTATATGCATGTGTTTCTTCTCTTTGTGAATGATATTTTGTGCATGTTGCGTGGATGATGGGAATAGTATTTTAGCAATTTTTAATTTGTTATAAACCAAATTCTCCTTTTTATCCAAACCATGTATCCACCTTTCCTTTAACCATATGAAATTGGAATAATCTAAATTTTATTACTTCTTAATGAAATAGCAATAAAATGATAACGTTCGCCCTTAAAACACGAATAAGGGTATAGGGAGGGGTCTTACATTCGAGTCCCAGTGGATACAATTTACTATCTTGAAACTATAGTGTATTAAAAAAAAGCAATAAAATAAAATTGGGTTGTTCCAATCAGTTAATATGACGTCTCAAAACCCAGGGATCATTTAACAACTCGCGAAATACTCGTGGATGTCGGGTAACCCGACACCACTCACGAAAATCGGGCAGAGTCTCCTTTGTACGCGGAGCTCTACCCAAGGTACAAAACCTGTCCCAACAATTAACAATGACCACACAGGGTCCACATGCGAGTAAAATAATGGCCACTTGGGCCCCTGCATCAATACTCACTAAAATACATCAACTATATACAATAGTTCAAGAGTTAATAAATTACTCTTAACTCAAACATATATCAAATTTACAATTTTTAATACATGTTATACAAAACGAAATACCAAAGCCACAACCCGGCTTTCTTCTAAAACGCGGCCTCTAGTGAGCGTCCGTCCTCCTGTACACTCCCTGTACCTGAAATAGTGATCCCTCGACAGGGTGAGCAATGCCCAGTAGTGATAATTTCCTACGTGGGTTACTCCCCACCTAAGTGCACATGTCATGGCAAACAATCACACTCAAGTAAATACATGATCCTACTTGAATGTCTACATGCCCAATCCCATGTCTCGAGTCCTCACCGACTCCCTCACACATGCCTAAGCAAATGCGAGTAAAATACAGTTTTCAAAACAAAAGCTTTTTGTTCTCGAAAACTTACTACCGAGTTTCGGTAAAATTATTGGACTAACCCTCGAGGCGAATCTGTTGGATAACCCTCCGAAACAATTCATGGGCCCCTCGACGTGAATTGTTGGACAATCTCCCAACACAATTCTCCGGAAAATCTTCCGTCGAAATTCCTTTCACAAACATTTTCCTTTTTATTTTCTTTCATGTCATGCACTCACTCCTAATATTCTAGGGTGCCTCAGTGCATATGGAATGCATTATGCCAATCCCGACAACTCATGCTAATATATAAAATATGTATATACTAACATAATTAATCTACATAAATCATGTTATTCAAATTCATAATCGATAACACCAAATTAGCTCATATGGGCTAATTAACAAACACAACAATTCATTTTGAATCACTCAACATCATAAAAATTCACATAAAAAATCACGTGAATAGTGAAACCCTCGGGTTGGCACTGTTCACGGCCACACAAGTAGGAATTTTCTCCACTCGGTTCAAATGTTTTGAGACCGAATTTACGGCTAAATCAAGCCTCAGAATATTCCTAACCATTTACATGGCTCTTAGCCAAAGAATAACACAAGTAGGAAAAGATCCCTACCTCTTGGAGTTGTCGGAACTCCACCAAATCTGTGTCAACGCGTAGCCCTCGCGCGTAGAAACACTTTGCTTCTTGGCCCGAAGCGAACCGCCGGTTCGAACGCCCAAAATCTAGAGAGAAGCCACTCTCTCTCTCTTTAAAAACTCCAACCAGCACCTACTGCCCCTTCTGCACGTTTTTGGTCTTCAAAATGGAGAAGACAACTATTTCAAGTTTTGTCTTATTCATTAAACTTTCCATTAATTCCATTTATGTCCCCTTTTGTCTTGATTTTGACACTTGGCTTAATCTAAGCCGTCCATTCCATCATCTCTCTAATCTTGCAACATGTGTCACAAGAGTACGTGTAGTAGGTGACTTTTGTCACATCACATATCTCTCAAACCGTTTAATAGCACCCGACACCCGGTGCCTCGAAAACGTGAAATTACAACTGTCTCGGAATTCGACAAAATTCGAGTGGTAGCTAGATTTAGCGAGACGATTCCAAGGTGAAGTCCGTTTCGTCATCCAAGATCTAGAAAAATTTCGAGTTTTGACCGAAATTACCAGTTTTACCCTTTTTCAGAAAATTAGAATTTTCTCGGTCTTACATTCTCCCCTCCTTAAAAGGAATTTCGTCCCGAAATTCTGTACAATCACTAACGAATCACATGCATATGCAACGTGCACTATCCATGCATGTAAACTAGTCATTTAAGTATTAAACGACTAAACCACGTACCTTCATCCCTAAACAAGAAGGGATAGGTGGCCCGCATCGTGTCCTCGCGCTCCCACGTTGACTCCTCCACTCCACGGTGCTGCCATAGCACCCTCACTAGCCTCACGGTCTTGCGTCGCAAAACCTGATCCCGGCTATCCATAATGCACACTGGTCCCTCCTCGAAGGTCCCATCCGTGTCAACCTCAATCTCTCCCCAATCCACTACATGAGCTGGATCTAGAGTGTACCTCCGAGCATGGAGACGTGAAATACCTCGTGGACACCTGACATGCTGGGCGGTAAAGCCAACCGGTACGCTACAGTGCCTACCCTCTCGAGTATCTCGAAGGGCCAATGAACCTCGGCGATAGCTTCCCGCGCTTGCCGAACCTGACCACTCCTCTCTTAGGCATCACCTTCAAGAAGACGTGATCTCCAACCTCGAACTCTAAGGGTCGACGTCGCACATCAGCATAGCTCTTCTGCCGGCTCTGAGCCGTGAGAAGACGTTGTCGTATCAAGCTCACCTTCTCGGAGGTGTCTCTAATCAGATCAGGACCAGTGATGGAGCTCTCTCCCACCTCGGTCCAACATATCGGTGATCTGCATGGCCTCCCATACAATGCCTCATATGGTGCCATCTGTATACTCGCCTGATAACTGTTGTTGTAGGCGAATTCCACTAAGGGCAAATGCTCTTCCCAGCTACCCTTATGATCCAGGACGCATGCTCGCAGCATGTCCTCTAACACCTGTATGGTCCTCTCTGACTGACCATCTGTCTGTGGGTGGAAAGCTGTACTCATGGTCAGCCGTGTGCCCATAGCCTTTTGGAAACTCTTCCAAAAGTGCGCCGTAAACCTCGGGTCCCTATCCGACACTATGGATACTGGTACTCCATGTAGCCGGACTATCTCTCGAATGTACAACCGGCAGAATCTCTCCAATGTGAAGGTCATCCGCACGAGCTAGAAAATGTGCCGACTTCGTGAGCCGGTCCACTATCACCATACCGCATCATGTCCTTGCGGTGTCCGTGGCAAGTGGGTCACAAAATCCATCGTGACGTGCTCCCACTTCCACTCAGCCACCTCCAATGGCTGAAGTAGCCTGCTGGCTTCTGGTGCTCAGCCTTAACCTGCTGACACGTGAGACATCGTCGAACAAAGTCCCCTACGTGTCTCTTCATCCCGCTCCAGTAGTACTGGCGACGAAGATCCTGGTACATCTTCGTGCCACCTGGATGCACGACAAATCGAGAGCAGTGAAACTCCCTGAGAATCTCCTCTCTCAAATCGGTCAACTGGGGAACCACTACCCGTCCTCTATACCGAAGACTACCATCTGCGTGGACGGTCCAGCCCTCGTCACCCGTACTGACTGTACCGGTCCCTGATGGACAACTACCTCTGCGTCCTGGCCCTTGGGACTTGATCACTCTGCTCAACAGAGACGGGTAGCTACTAAACTCCCCAACGTACCCTGAGCCTGCTCGCTGTACGGTAAGCCCCAAATTGTCCCCAAGTCTCGAGCATCCGCCACTCCCGGGAAGCGATCCATAGCCAATAACTCCCCGTGACTTCCGACTTAGGCATCAGCCACCAATTTGCCTTACCAGGATGATAATGCAAAGTGAAGTCATAATCCTCTAGGAACTCTATCCATCTGCGTTGCCTTCATGTTGAGGTCTCAACTGCGTGAAAATATACTTCAGGACTTTTGTGGCTTGAGTACACCTCGAACTCCTCGCCATATAAGTATGGCGCCAAATCTCAAGGCGAAGACCGACGACCGCCAACTCCATGTCGTGTGTGGGGTAATTCTGCTATGATTCTTCACTGACGGGAACCCATAAGCTACTACCCTCCCGGACTGCAT
>JAREIK010012961.1:0-45129 GCA_029783825.1 Sapria himalayana | reverse complement strand
TGTTTGTCTTTCTTTTTATCTATCTATCTATGTATTTATAAATATCTTTCAATTTGAATATTTATTTGTTTATCTATCTTTATATCTACTGTCTATCAATTTATCAATTTGACTATCAATCTATATATTTATCTATTTATCAATCAATCTGTTATCAATCTATCTTTCAATAATTCCATCAATTTGTATATCAATCTTTCTATCAATCTGACTATCAATTTACCTATCAGTCTATCTATCATTGTATCTATCAATATGTTTATTTAGTTCTCTATCTATCTATCTGTCTATCTATCTATCTACTTGTTTATCTATCTATCTTGAAGAATATCTAGCTGTCTATCTATCTATTTATCTATCTATCTTTCAATCATTCTCTCTATATATATGTTTATTAATATATCTATCTTTATATCAATCTATCTATCAAACTATCTAATATCTATCTAGATGACTATATGTTTTCAAGTTCTCTATTTGTTTGTCTATCTATCTGTCTATTATATGTATGTATTTATGTGTGTTTATCTATCTGCCTACCTACCTTACTATCTCCCAATTTGAATATCTATCTATTTGTCTATCTGTATGTCTATCTATCTATGTGTATGTCTGTATGAAAAACTTTTTTTTATATCAATCTATATATCTATATATCTGTCAATCTGTCAATTTTTCCAGCTGTCCATCTAGTATCTATCTATTTGACTTTTTGTCTATCTATTTATCTACTAACTATCTATCGTCTATCTAACTCTATATTTTTCTATCTATTTTTGTGTCAGTCTGTATGTCTGTAAGTGTATATATTTATCTATTTATCTATCTATCTCTTTATATATCTATCTAATTATCTATTTAGCTATCTATTATCTATTTGTCTATCAATTTTTCTCTATCTATCTATCTATTTGTCTGTCTGTCTGTCTGAATGTCTATCTGTCTATCTATCTGTCTATCTATCTGTCTATCTATCTATCTATTTATTTGTATATCTTTATCAATATTTATATCCATATGTGTATCTTTCTGGCTATCTATGTATTTATATATCTATCTGTTTGTCTATCTATATGTCTATATATTTGTATATCTATCTTTATATCTAAAAATCTATCTATATAACTATCTATCTGTTTATCTATCTATCTTTCTATTAGTCTATATATCTATATATTTATTTATCTATCTATCTATCAATTTTTCTATCTTTTGTCTATCTATCTATCTAATAATCTATCAATCAATCTATCAATCTAAATACATTTTGTCTATCAATATGTCTATAATCTATTTATCAATATTTTTATCTATCTATCTATCTATCTACTTATTTGTCTACAAATTAATCTATTTATTTCTATCTTTCTATATATCTATCTATGTGCCTATATATAAATATAGATATAGATATATGTGTGTGTGTGTGTGTGTCAATCATATATATATATATATCTTCTATCTATCTATCTATTTATTAGTCTATCTATATGTCTAAATATTTGTCATTATACCTATCTATCTGCCTATCTATCTTTCTTTCTTTCTATTTGTCTAATAATTTGTTTATCTATATCTATATATATCTGTCTAAAAATATTTTTTATCTATCTATCTATCTATCATTCTATCTATGTATCTATTTTTCTAAATACCTTTCAGAAATTCTACTATCTATCTATTTATCTATCTATATATCTATTTGTATATTTGTCTATCTATCCTTCTATCTTTATGTCTATCTATCTAACTATCTATTTGCCTATCTATCATTCTGTCTATCTATCTATTTATCTATTTGTATGTCTATATATCTATATATTTGTCTATCTATCTTTCTATCTATCATTCTATTAATCTATATGTATATATTTGTATATTTAGCTGTCTATCTTTCCATCTATCTATTTATCTATCTATCCTTCTATCTATCTATCTATCTTTCGATCTGTCTGTATATCTATCTATTTAACTATCTATCCATATGTCTATCTATCTAGTTATCTTTCTGTGTATCTAAATGTCTAACTTTCTGTCTATGTATCTGTATATATATTTATTTATATTTTTGTATATATAACTGTCTATCATTCTAGTAAGATATCTATTTTACAATATTCTATTTATCTATTATCTATCTATCTATCTGACTATATATATATATATATATCTATATCTATCTGTCTATCTATTTGTCTATATATCTTTCAATCTATATATATGTAATTCAATCTATCTATCAAGCTATATATGAATCTATCTTTAAATATATCTCTCAAAGTGTCTATCATTCATTCTATCAATCTAATTATCATTCTATTTATCTTTCTATTTATCTTTCTATCTCTCTATTTGTCTAAAGATCTACCTATAAGTCTATCAATATATGTGTTTGTCTATTTATCTCTTTATTTATCTATCAATTGTCTATCAATTTGTTTATATATGTATCTATCATCTATGTATTTGTCTATCTCTCTATCTATCTATCACTATTTTTTTATCTATCTATCTATATATCTATATATCTATTTGTCTATTTATCTATCTATCTATCTATCAATTTGACTATCTGTTTATCTATATATCTATCTATCTGTCTTTCTATCTATCCGTCTATCTATCTATCTACCTTTCTATTTATTTGTCTATCTATATATCTATCTATTTATCAATATATCTATTTGTCTATCTAACTACCTAACCATCTATATATCTATTTATTTATCTATCTATCTTTCTATTTATCAATTTATCAAATATTTTATCGATCTATCTGATTATCTATATATCTGTGGAATATCTATCTATCTATCTGGCTATGATCTATTGGTGTATCAATATATCTATCAATGTATCTTTCAATTTATCTATCAATTGTTTATCAATCTATCTATTATTCTATCTATCTATCTAAATATCATTGTTTATCTATCTTTCTTTCTATATATCTATTTATATATATTTAAATTTGACTAGTGATATGTCTATTAATCTATCTTTATACTATCTATCTATCTGTATGTCTATCTATCTATTAAATTATCTACCAATCTAACAATATATCTATCTAATTGTTTATCTATCTATTTGTCTTTCTATCTATCATCTATCTATCTATCAGTCTATTTAATTACCTATCTATCCATCTATCTATTTATCTATCTATCTGTCTAACTATTTGTGTTTCTATCAGTCTATCTAATTATTTATCTATCTCTCTAACAATCTATCTATCTATCTATACATATATCTGTCTATCTATCTATCAATCTATCAATATGTCTCTCTATTTGTATGTATATCTGTTTGTCTGTTATCTAATTATTATTTTTATATGTATTTGTCTAACTATCTGTCAGTCTATTTTGTTTTTTTATCCATCTATCTATATATCTATATGTCTATCCTTCTATCTAAATATATAGCTCTCTTTTTCTCTATCTTTCTCTATATATAAATCTATCCGATAATCAATAGATCTATATGTCTATCTATATGTTTATCTATCTGTCATCTATATTTCTAGAGAACTAACTACCTATATGCCTATTTATCTATATTTTTTTCAATATGTTTATCAAACTATCAATTAATTCATCTATCGATATGTTTATCAATCTGTCTATCTAACTATCTATTCGTCTATCTTTCTATCTATCTATTTGTCTATATATATATCTGTTTGTCTGTCTATCTATCTATCTAAGATTATATCTATCTTTCTGTCTATCTGTATATCTATCTATCTATTATATATATATATATATATATATATATATATATATATATATATATCTATTACTCTGTATGTCTATCTATTACTCTATCTATCTATCTATATTTCTGTCTATCTATCTATATATCATTCTATCTATCTATCTATCTATTTACAAGTTTTTCTATCAATCAATCTATCTATCAGTTAATCTTTCTATCTGCCTTTCTATCTGCCTTTCTATCTGCCTTTCTATCTGCCTTTCTATCTATCAATATATCTATCTATTTATCTATCTATCTCTTGAACTATTTGTCTAACTATCTATCTATCTATCTATTTGTATATTTATTTTTTCTTTCTTTCAAACTATAGATCTATCGATCTTTTTGTCTATATATATATATGTCTGTCTACCTATCTCTCTATTTTTCTTTCAATTTATCTATCTATATATCTATTTTTCTATATTTCTTTCTATCGATGATATGTTTATATATCAATCTATCTATCTAACTATTTATCTAATAATATATCTATCTATCAATCTTTCTACCTATTTCTCTAATGAATTATATATATATATTATCTAACTATCTGTATATCTATATATCTATCCATTTATTATCAATATATCTATCTATCAATCTGTCTATCTATTTGTCTATCAATCTATCTATCAATTTAGTTATCAATATGTTTATCAATATTTTTATCAATCTGCCATTTAATGTCTCTATCAATATATCTATCATTCAAATTATCAATCTATATAACTATCTATCTATATATCTCTAAAACTATTTGTTTATCTATCTGTTTATTGTTTATCTATATATCAATCTATCTATTTATCTATCTATCTATTTGTATGTCTATCTGTCGATCTATCTGTTGTTCTTTCTATATATATATATATCAGTCTATCTTTCTTTCTAAATATATAGATATTTATTAGATAGATACAAATATATAAACAGATATATAGATAGATAGATAGACATAGTGATAGACAGACATATTGATAGAAAGATAGATAAATAGAAAGATAGTTAGATTGATAGATAGACAAAAAAATATACATATTTATAGATAGATCGATAGATAGATAGTTAGACAAATTAATACATAGATAAATAAATATAAATATAGTTAGAAAGATAGATAGACAAAAGTTAGATATTTAGATAGATAGATAGAAAGCTATATAGATAGATGCATAGATAGACACATTGAAATACAAATGGATAAACATAATGATAGATAGACAAATATAGAGAAAGATTAATAGATAAGCAGAATATAGATAGATAGATAGACGGATAGATAGACGGATAGAAAGATTGATAAATATATAGATAGAGAGAGATATAGATAGATATATTTATAGATTTTCAGATAGATAAATAGATAGGTTGAGAGATAGACAAATAGATGGATAGATAGAAAGTTAGATTGATCGACAAAAAGAAAAAATAGATTGATAGTTAGATTTATAAATATATTAATAAATAGATTGATAGATATATTGATAGATAAATTGATAAACATATATATTGATAGATAGATAAACAAATAGAGAGACGGATAAACATAAAGATAGAAAACTAGACAGATAGACAGAAAGATAGACAATAAATAGAAAGACAATTAGACTGACATATAAAGGAACATATATATAGATAGTTATGATGACTGGTAGGCAGACAAAAAGACTGACAGATAGATAGATAAACCGAGTGTTTGAAAGACAGACAAATAGATAGATAAATAGATAGACAGATACACACACACACACACACACACACACACACATAAAGATTGATAGACAAATAGATAGGGCAGATAAATATATTGATTTATTGATTGATTGTTTGATAGATTGATAATCAGATAGATAGTCATATACAAATATAGAAAGAAAGATAGATAAATAGTCAGATAGATAGATTTATAGACAGATTGATAGACAATAAAAAGATAGATAGATAGGCTTATACAAAGAATGATAGATAAATAAATAGACAAGCAGGTAGATAGACAAATAGATTGATTGATAAATAGAAATATAGATAAATAAACAAATAGTTAGATAGATAGTCAGATAGTTATATAGATAGTCAGATAGTTAGATAGATAGATAGACAGATTAATAATTAGATAGATAGACAGATAGATAGTGAAATATATAGATAGATAGATATACAAATATATAAATAGATAACAGATTGATAGTTATATAGATAAATAGATAAATAGATTGTTAAACAAATTGATAGATAAATAGATTGATAGATATATACATATTGATATATAGATAGATAGATCAATCAATAGAAAATAGGTAGACATATAGATAGATATATAGCAAGATTGATTGATTGATAGTTAGATTGAAAGCAAGAAAGATATATAGATAGACAGATATATATACTTATATATAGACAAATAGATATATAGATGAATAGATAGATTATATATATATATATATATATATATATATATATATATATATATATATATATATATATATATATATATATATAGTTAGACAGATATATTGATAGATAGATAGATAGAAAGATAGGTTGATTATTTAATTGACAGATAGATAAATAGATAGATATAGACAGATAGATAAATATATAGATTGACAGAAAGAAAGACAAATAGATAAAGAGATAAATAAATAGATAGGCAAATAGATAGAAAGATATATATATAGATAGAAATTCACATTAATAGTTAGATACTTTGACAAATATATAGACATATAGATAGACATATAGATAAATAGATTTATAGACATATAGATAGACAAATAGATTGATAAATAGATATACAAATAGATAGATATATAGATATGTAGTTAGATAGATAGACAGATAGATAGAAATATAGATATATATCTAGATAGGTAGATAGATAGATAAATAGATCGAAAAAGAAATATATAAAAAGATAAATAAATATATAGGCAAATAAATATATAGATATGTAGATTTATAGAAAGTTACTTAAATAGTTAGATAGTTTGATAAATATATGGACAGATAGATAGACATATTGATAATAAATTTATATATATTTAGATAGATAATTAGTTTAATAAATAGATAGAAAAATATATAGATAGATAGATAGATAGATATATAGATAATAGACAAATAGATAGATAGATAGATAGAAAGACATATAAACAAACTGATAGACAAAGAGATCGATTATAAATAGATAAATAGATAAATAAATAGATAGATTGATTGCCACATAGATAGACAGACAAATACAAATATAGATAGATAGACAGCTTTATAAAGAGATAGACAGACATATTGACAGATAGATAGATAGATAGATAGACAAACAGATAGATGGATAGATAGATAGACAAACAGATAGATAGAAAGATAAAGAGACACAGAGATAGACATATAGATAGATAGATAAATAACTAGTTAGACATATAGGCATATATATAGATAGACATATAGATAGACAAATAGATAGACATTATACAGAAAGATAGACTGACTAATTGATAGATAGATAGATAAACAAATAGGTATGCACACAGATTGAAAGACAAATGGACATACAAATAGATAGGTAGCTAGTCAGATAGATAGTTTGATTGATTGATGATAGATAGATACACAGATAAATAGACAAATAGATATATAGATAGAAAATGGATAGATAGATAAATAGACATATAATTAGATAGATAGATAAATAGACATATAATTAGATAGATAGATAAATAGATAAATATACATATAGATAAACATATTGATTAAAATTGATAGAAATTTTGAACGATAGATTGAAAGATAGATTGTTAGACACATAGATAGAAAGATTGATTGAAAAATAGATAGATTGATTGATAAATATATATATAGATAGATATATACACATATAGATAAACAATAATATAGATATATAAATAGATAGATAGATAGATAAATAGATAGATAGACAGATAGACAGATATATACATATAAAGATAAAATGAAGATTGATAGAAAGATAGAGAAATAGATAGAGAGAATGATATATTGACTGATAGATAGACAAATAGATAAAAATATAGATAGATAGATAGATAGATATATAAATATACAAATAGATAGAAAGGTAAGATAGACAAACATATAGATAGATAGATAGATAGATATATATATATATATATATATATATATATATATATATATATATATATATATATATATATATATATATATATATATATATATATATATATACACACACACACACACACACACACACACACACACACATATATAGATAGAAAGATAGACTAATAGATTAACAGACAGACAGATAGATTAGATAGATAGATATACATATATATATATATATATATATATATATATTGATAGATAGATTGATAGATTAATTAATAGGCAGTTTGATAGACAAATTGATAGATAGAATGATAGATAGATTAAAATATAGATCGATAGATAGATCGATAGATAGATATATTTGTAGAAAGAAATAAATATAGATAGATAGACAGATTAAATAGAAAGATAAATAAAAAGATAGATATACAAATAGACATATAGATAAAGAGACAGATAAATAGAGAGATATACTAATAGATAGGCAAACACATACATAGACAGATAGACAAATAGATAAAAAGATAGATAGATAGATAGTTAGTTAGTTAGATAGACAGATAGACATACAAATAGACAAACAAGTAGATAGAAAGATAGTCAGACAGATAGATATAGAGATAGAAAGATAGACAGACATATAGATTGACGAATAAGCACAAGGTTTGACAGACATATATATATATACAGATAGAGAGAAAGATAGATAGACATATAAACAAATAGATATATAGATAAACAGATATATAGACACAAAGATAGATAGACAAATTGACAAATAGATAGATAGATAGACACATAGATAGATAGGTAGATTCACAGATTGATAGATATATACATTGACAAATAGATAGATATAGAGATAGATTGATAGTTAGATAGAAAGATAGATATTTAGATAAAAAGATCTATAGAGAAATATATAGACATTTAGATAGAAAGATAGAGTGGCATATAGATAAATAGATAAATTGACACATAGATAGATAGATAGATAGATAGACAGATATACAGATAGACAGATAGATAGAAAAATTGATATTCATATAGATAGATAGATAGACAGATAGCTAGAAATATTGATTGTTAGATAGATAGACAGACAAACAAATTGATAGATAGATAGATAGACAAATAAATGATAGATACAATGACAACTAGTTTTACCGATAAATTGATAGATAGTTTGATAGATAGATTAACAAATAGATTGATAGATAGATAGATATATAAACATAAAGATAGGTAAGTTGATAGATGGGCAGATAGATAGATTGATAGATAAATAGTTAGATAGACAAATAGGTAGATAGATAGTTAGATAGATAGATAGACAAATTAATACATAGTTAGATAGATAGATAGACAAATAGATAGACAAAAATCTCTTTCAATAAAATTCAACAAATCTCCCAAGTGAAGAATTGAATTTCTAAATTCATTTCCAACAAATTTTATAACTGGAGACTCTTAATTTTATACCCTTCCGCACAATTAAGTATTTACAAAACTTAACCTAAAATAGAAATCAAAACATCAGAAATTCCTAGAACTTTAACTTGGACTTAAAATTCACGTTGGGTTTCTTTCTTATCCTCATTGGAAAATTTTATATTTTATCCTTTCATCTTTGGAAAATTTTATATTTTATCCTTTCATCTTTGGAAAATAGTTGCCTTTAACTCTTGAACCAAATTTCAAAAAGCTACCCTAACCTTGGTCGTGTCATGTTTTTGATTCCTAAAGAGGAGTAATGAAGTTAGAAGATTAATTTTGACAGTAAAAATTTCTCAAATAATATTTTTTGTCAATGGAAAGATCATCACAACCGACCAATAATAGTTGTCTATGAATATGATATTAAGTTTTAATTTTTGCCTTTTTGATTTTATAATTGAAAAGAATTATCTAAAATAAACATAGGGTACTAGTATTTAACATCAATTTGGTATTATGGGATTAAGATCCTTGGGCTACTCTACTAGGTCTTTCAAAACAAAATAATTTTTTCATTATTTTTTTAAAAGTTATAATAGCATGTAGAGGTGTCAAATGGGCTGGGCATGACCGGCCTGGCTTGGTTTTAGGTGGCCCAACCGGGCCATCGTGTCGTGCTATCAGTAACCGTGCCATGCCTGGCACGACACGGTTTCATCAGGCTAGGGCTAGGTTCGGCATGGCCCATCTACCTTGGCAGGTGATGAAACCATGCTGGGTCAGGCCCATACGGGCTAGTTTTTAATTTTTAATAAATTTAAAATTTTTTATTCATAATAGTTAATGTTTATATATTTATAATACTTTAAAGTTTTTGTTATTGTTTTTAGAATAGTGAATGTTAATTGTTAACTATAAATAAATAATTAAATTTTATATTTTTATTTTATTAAATTTAATAAAATAGTAAGTTTATTTATTATAATAAACAACTTAAATTTTAAAACTAAATGTGTATGTATATCAGTATAAGTGTATGAATTAATAAAACATTAAAACTTAAATATGAATAAATAATTAAAAATCAATGCAAAATGAAAATTCACAAAAAATTAATATTCAAGCATCAATTCACACTCTCAAAGTAATATCACAAACAAAAAATAAACAAACACAAATATAATGTAAATGACTAAATCAGAATCAAATATTAGACATCAGTGTCTTAATCATTAACTGTCAACGTCATAAATCGTTATATCATTCTCAATATCAATGTCACACGGATCATCATCAGTAATCAACTCCTTCATTTTTGTTGCAATCTCAGCATGATCTTTGATGTCCAAGCTCATATCCTCTCAATCCTTCATGCATGGTAAAGCCTCAATAATATCTGGACATAATTATGATTTACTATCCGAAATAATATTCACTACAAAAGAAAAAATAGACTCTGATACTATACTCAACATCGGAGGAGTCAATAGATCCCGTGCCATCTTAGATGGCATGGGAAAGATGGACTCGTATGATTTTAATCACTATAATATATTAAGATTTTTAATATCAGAATGTGATAGGATTGAGCAATAATCAGTATCTAAGTACCGAGACAGCTCGCTCATATTCGATGGTCTACCCTGTCATTTCTTCTTTGCTAACTGAATTAAGAAGTCATCGTCTCTGAATATGATATACATGTACGTACTTGGAGTCTCACTAGTACTAATGCCATACCTAATATTGTAGTATGTAAAGAGCTCAGTCAACTTCTCGTGAATGAACCCTTCCGGTGGATATTTTAGGTTCATATACGAGAAAATGTATGTTAAAATATTATCTATTTCCTTCCACCTTAATCCTATGGTCCATGAAAATAGCCACATAATAAAGAGATAGAATGGTAGATTAATACTTTAAGTATTTAGTTTCTATCTCTAGAATCATATTGCTAAGTGTCGGGTCATCTCGATATTTCCTAGATATGCTATTAATGTTCCATATGTACCTAAGAACAATGCAAATCTTGAAAGTCTAATTGACGAACACATGTTCGTCGTGTCATAAGAAATTTTCAAGAATTTTTTAAATGAAATTCTACTACCCCAGTTAGTGTTTTCAATAATAAGCATGTCACACTTACAATTGACGTTATTGGATATTACGTGTTCGAATCTAACACAATTTCAACATCAGATATCTATAATTTCTATGGTATCTCACAGCTGATTGAAATTTTTTTTCTTAAGATTTACAGACAAATAGAGATAGAGGTGTCAAAAGGCATGGGCCCGGCATGGTTCAGTCATGCTTGGGCCAGCATGGCATGCTATCGTGTTGTGCCTGAGCATGTTTCGGGCCGGCATGGCATGATAAGTGTTGGGTCAGTAAGGGATTTTGGCCCGCGTGTCGTGCCTAGCACGTGGACACTACACGGGTGACCACGCACTGAGCATGGTCACGACGGGGGGAAGGGGACGACGAATGATGCCCGACAGGTGAAAATTAGTGATCCCCAAAAGGGTGACGGTGGTGTGGTGGCTCTCCATTGAACCCCTAATTTATTTAAAAAATTAAGGTTTCACCTCAACCAACACAGGGCCGAAAAGCCAGAACCAGGGCTGATTTTGGAATTCAGGCCCATGTCGGACCTGACCTCTACAAAATCATGTCATGTCAGGCACGGCATGTCAACCCAATTGGGCCCGAAAAAATTTGGCCGACCAGCCCTTTTAACACCTCTAAACAGTGACTATCGAAGCCTTGTTTATTAGCGAGATATGTAAATATATTTTAGTGAGTTATGTATGTTTTCTAAATTGAATACACACTCTTTAATCTCTTCTTATACTATCAGGTTAATGACGTGACACATGTATCTAATGTGAAAAATCTTTTCTAATGGTAACTATGAGATTTTTTTAATAAACATATTAATTGCTGCTCTATTATTAGATGCATTATCAAATGTGATAATAAAAATTTTAATTTGAATTTTATATTATCTAAAAATTTATATCATGTACTCAAAAATAACCGGACCATCATGAGGATGAATAATCTCAAACAATTCTAAATTTTTTTTTATTTTGTATTTATTTTGAATCACATAGTCGTTAGTGAGGTATGCATAAGATGCATCGTCATGACTAGTTCAGATATCAAACGTTACATATATCATTTTATTATATTTCATAAATTCATTAATTATTATTTATTTTTTTAATTTATAATATTTTAGTATGTTATTTCTAGATGTGGACCTAGGAATTACATCATATGCATGCTAAAAATATGTATGCATGTTACTGACTGTCCTTTGATCCTCCGATATCTAATCGAAAGACCCATCATAGTGATCAATTTGATCATGCATTTCTTCCTCAACTAATTGCGGTATATGAATGGGGTAAACTTTGAGACTTGACTGGATCCAGCCTCAAAAACTTTTTTTTTTAAGGTTTTGTTTATTAATTAGAACCCTCTCTTTTGGCGGAGGAATACCATTTGTACAAGCTACATCTACCCATTTCCCTTTTACACCCGATTCCTAAAGTTAGAATTATGTAACAATCCATAATTTTAATTAACTCATAATCTTTCCTAACTTTATAAACAATGAAATGATGATTCTTATTTTATATTTGTGCTTCATTAATTAAATGTGGCATCTCGGTATTCTTGATAGATCTTGCTATGAAATTTGCTTCCTCTATTGAACTTTGTATAAATCTTTCCCGTGCTATATTTGAAACTTTAAATCTTTGTGAAGTGTGTAACTCTATCAGCTCCGACCAGCATGCTCCCTCACAGCTTCCACTTCCAAATTCGACAATCCAGCCTCTAAATTTCAAATCACTTGTCCATGCTCATTCTTTAACATTTGAGTATATCTAGTCTCATTTTCATTTCTTTAAACGATCCCACTTGTGATATATCCTACATGAAACAAAAGTATCAAGTTCTTTCAAATAAAGGGTCCATTACTTACCTTCCTTTTGCCCAATACCACGAAGAGAGTATCTCTTGTTCTTTGTATCCTACTTCCTCTTGAAGTGCTTTAGGAACAATTCCAGCTATCTTCCCTTTGCTGATCTCCCATTTGAAGTGATGCATACATTGACTAACTAACTAGGACTCTTCTAATTCTTACAGACTTCCAGAATTTCAAAAACAAAACACCAAACCTAAATTTCAGACTTCCAGAATCATCTCAAACCAGTAATTTTGAACTAAAAAACAGCAAGAACAAAGTTTCAAAAGGCAGTAAGAAGAGCAGATTAGAGCCTGTGTTGTATGCCCAACTTGATAATGTAATCAGCCCATTTAGAATTGAAAGTCCAGTTTCAGTACCTGTAAAATAGATAAGCAAAACAGCGCAAACAACACACTGAATACTTAGACTTCTTACCAGTTTTTCCTTTTTAATTATTCACCTCAGTTTCGGTTAATCACCCTTCAGGAGCAGGAAGATTTTAAGATATGAGTCTCTTATCTTTTCATTCCCTCATCTTTATGTCTTATGAGGTGAACCCTAGCCAATAATTCAGAGAAACTATCTTTTCCTTAGGATTAGTTGAAGCAGTAACCGCACTCTGTATGATTCTTCCTTATTATATGACATTGAACAGCAGGAAGTCTTTCCACTCCAGTGGTTATATTCGTCTCAGCAGCGGGAGTTCTCCTGATAGCAACAGGGGGCAGCAACAGACAACTAATCCTAACAGCAACAGACAGCAACAGCAGGAGTTATCCTGACAACAAAAGGCTTTGGCAGCAACAGGGGGCACTCTACATGTGCTTTGGCAGCAACAGACAGCAACTAATCTCAGTGAAGGCTCTTTATTTGATATTGTCATGGAGGCTCTTTAGCAGCAGCATCCACTATAGATTAGTGCTGCCCATGTGGACGAACCTCTATCTCTCTTTTCCCCTGTGCGTCTGGCTCAAATCTTCACGAGATTCCAGCCTTCTTCCTTCGTCATGTATTCGCTGTTGATCCTAGAACAAAACCAAAGAGAAAACAAAAAAAACAACAATCGTGCCTACCAGAACTTGACACCCTACTACCCTTATTCTTGATTAAACTAATACAACATAAGGCAAGCTCCAAAGTTTTAACGATTTCTCCCCTTTAACATACTGCAAGGAAAAGACAGAATATATATTGTCCTGCGAAGAAAACCAAAATACATCCTTTCTGCCGAGGTTATCGACTTCTGCCAAAATGCGGAATTAGCACATATTTTGAGTATGCAGAAATTCTAAATTACATACATATTATTTTAACAACCATACAGTATAGCTATGCACCATTCTGCCAAAATGCAGAATTAATATATACTACCATGGGATCTCCTTCATATATATCCATTTGGCTCAATCTCCATCCTTCCATTCCATTTAATTGTGAAATAGAAATTCTCTGCAAATGAATTCTCGCACAATCCAGCAAACAGATGAGACTATGTCATATCTTCGTGGTCTGTTTATTTGTTCTTATATAAGGAAAACCCATTTTATCTAAACATTCTATTCCCTTTAGTTTATTTGGCATGAATTTCTCATTATAATCTATATTTCCTCTGGTGGTGCCTATTTTAGATAGACAGTCCACTAGATTATTGGCTTCTCTATATATATGTATTTTGAGGCCTCCAGTTCTTCCAAAAGATTAAGAATAACTTCTAGATCCTCTTCATACCTCCATAATATTTTCTTATTAATTACCGTATCAACTAGTAATTTTGAGTCTACCTGAACTTCAATGTTTTTAAAGTTTAGCTGCTTACATATCTCTAACCCTGATTTTAATGCTCTAATTTCTGATTCTAAAGCCGAGGATGCCCTACTAGATCTGGTAAATGCTCTCTGTACTGTCCCTGTATGATCTTTTATTACCCCGCCTCCTCCTGTTATTCCAGTGTCCCTGCTAAAACTCCCATCCGTATTAAGTGAAAGTTTGCCAACCGGCGGAGCATTCCACTGTATACATTTAGCCCATTGCTGTTTTAACACTTTGTATGTGAGATCTCATTCGTTCTCAAGCTTCTTTTCTTGTTCCAAATCCTGTATTACTATCGGTTTTATTATTGATATATTATATATCTCCTTTCTAATATCTTTTATAATTTCTGTTAAGTTCATCCTTATATTTTCATATTTACTTTTGTTTCTAGATTTTCAAATGCACCAAATAATTAGATGCGGCAGTTTCTGATTAAGCCATTTCCTGGCGGGGCTTTTCATGTTTACTTTTTCCCATTTTTTAACTTTATCTATTAATCCATCTTCTATTTTACATATTCTTTTTTTCCCTTCCATCTCTCTCCATATTTCTGCTGCAATGGGACCATTCGAAAGCAAATGATCAGTTGTTTCAACCGCTTGAGAACAGCATTTGCATCTTGAAGCCATGTTTATCCCTTTCTTTTGTACATTTCTATCTACCGGTATAGCATTCAATAATGACTTCCATGTGAAGGAGCGCATTTTTTGCGGGACATTTTCTTGCCATACCTATTTAAATAGAGTTTGTACTGGTTTTTTCTTTCTGACCAAATCTTTTGCCGATTTGAGGGAAAAGTTTCCTTGTGGTGTTAACGTCCATTTCCAGCCACTCTTCTTTAGTATAGAGTGTGAGTCTACTATCTCTTTTTGTTTTTCCATTGACTTCCAACTGTTCGAAGCTTTCTTAGAAGTCTTATTTTTATTATCTAAATATTTTACCCGCATATATTTAGCCCATAGATTATCGCTTTCTTTAAGTCTCCACCAGCTTTTACAGTCCCAGGCAACTGCCGAGTCCTGGAGGCTCTTAAGACCTAAGCATGCTTCCTCTTTCGGATAACAGATACTTTGCCAGTCCTTCTAGTGTAGTTTATTTCTGCCTTGTTTTTTACCCCATAAGAAGTTTGCCATTTCTGATTCGAGTTTTTTAATAAATTTTTTAGGGGGATGTATCACTGATAATATGTGTGTGAGTGTGCTTTGTAATACATGTGAAAGCAACGTAATCCTCTCCCTAAATCCCAGGAGCTCTTCTTTCCATCCTGCTATTTTCTTTCTTAATTTGTCTTGAAGGTAGGTTAGATATTCTTCCTTCAACCTCCCCTCATATATCGGACAACCTAGATACATTAATGCCCCTTTAATTTCCGCAAAACCTGTAATATTTTTTATTTTATCTACTAACTTTGGTTTTGCATTTTTTTCAAGCATAAACTGACATTTACTTTTATTAACCATTTGGCCTGTTTCTTTTTCAAATATTTGCAGAAGATCCATAAGATTCATTAAAGACTTTGTGCTAGCATTAGTAAATATTATAAAGTCATCTGCGTAGGCTAAACAACCAATTCTGGGTGTATTCCTTGGTTGTCTGAATGACATTATTTTACTTTCGGATATTTTCTTATTCAAGTTTCGTATTAATAGTTCTATATATATATCAAAAAGAAGGGCGGATAACGGATCCCATTGCCTTAAACTTTTGTTTGGTTTAAATTCCTCACTTAACTTACCATTTACCAGTACTCTTACCCAGGTGCTTGAAATACATCTATAAATTAAATCTATGGTCAGCTCAGAGAAGCCGAAACTTCTTAACACAAAGCAAAGGGTATCCCATTCCACTCTATCGAAGGCTTTCGATAGATCTAGTTTGACCACTAAGTTTTTTCCTCTAGCTTTACCACCTATTTCTTTCATCATTTCTGATGCAAGTTTTATATTATCAATCATTAATCTATTTTTAACAAAGCCAGTTTGTTCCTGAGATATTATTGTAGGTAAAATTAAGCTTAGCCTATTTTGTAATATTTTGGCCAATATTTTATACATAGCATTACATAAACTTATTGGTCTATAATCCTCACATTTCTGTGGTGATTCTTTTTTAGGAATTAGTACTATATAAGATTTTGCCCATGATTTTGGGATTTCCACCCCTACAAAAAATCTTGCAATTGCATGGACTAGCTCAGTTTTAATCGTGTTCCAGTTTACCTGATAAAAATAGTTATTCCAACCATCAGGTCCTGCAGCACTATCTTTATCCAGACTAAAGACAGCTTCTTTGACTTCTGGTTCTTCTGGGATCAATTCCATTAATTGATTTTGAGCTTCCGTAATGGTCACCCTAATCTCTTGCATTAGAGAATTATCTGTCCTACATGACTGACTACATAGTTGATTTTCAAAGAAATTTTTAAAGAGAGCACCTATTTCCTTTTCCTCTTCTACCCATTTTCCTTCTTTATTTATTAGACCTTTAATTTTATTTTTTTGAGATTTTATTTTAGACATATTATAAAAAAATTTAGTATTGCGATCCCCATCCTTTAACCATTTTATTTTGCTCGTTGTTTCCAATAAATTTCTTCCATGTGTAATTTCAATCTCAGTTCTCCTTTAGCCTTACTTAATTCTATCCGAGTTTCATTGTTATTCGTGGAGTCAAAATCTTCCTCCAGCTTGGCTACTTTTTCTTCTAAGTTTTTTAGCTCCTGGTTTAATTTTCCAAAAACCTCTTTATTCCATGTTTTTAAACAAGCTTTTAGCCTCAGAAGTTTAATTGATAGAACTTGCATTGGTTTACCCTCTGCTGGTTCTTTCCAAGATTCTCTGACGAGTCCTGCAAAGCTCGCATGCTTTACACACATATTTTGAAATTTAAAATTAGATGTATTACCCTGGTTACTTTGAATCGTGATAAGCAGGGGGCTATGGTCAGAGCAAGTTCTATTTAGGTGTCTAAGCCCCGTAATCCCTTGTGAGGTGACCCACTTTATGTTACACATAATCCTATCTAGTCGAGCCCAGATAACTCCTCTTTTTTTCCAATTGTTGCACGAGGTATATCTTGAACCGGTGAAATCAATTTCCATTAGATTCGTAATCGCTATTGTATCATTAAATTGTTTCATGGCTACCTTATCCAGTGGTTTGCCACCCTTCTTTTCTTGAGGGCTTCTAATTATGTTAAAGTCGCCTCCTATAATCCAAGGTAAATTTCTACTTGCTATATCTTTCATTTCTTCCCATAAAGCCAACCTAGATTGTTTGTCATTTTTTGCATAAACTGCTGAGATTATTTGATTTGTGCTCTTATCTAATTTGAAATGTACTATTTGTTCAGTATCTTTTATTATTTCAATTTACTGTGCCATAAAATCCAGATTTTACTATTTAGATTAGCATACGCCTTATTAAATCCTAAAATTTCTCTATATTTATTTAGTTGATCTTGCAGAACCATTGGTTGTGCAATAATCAGTAGTGAGATTTTATGTTCTTTAATTAAAAGTCTTAACCTATTTATCATGGGGCTATTAGCTACCCCCCTAACATTCCAATATAGGCATCTATCCATTAAAAACTAATTTAGCTTGAGCTCGAGTTGTACGCTTAGATTCATAAGAGCTGTTAGCATATTTTTTTTGTGTTTCTTACTGTTTTAGGAGTGTGAGGAATTTCATACCTAATCTCCTTATATTTTACCTGTTTTCTAAGCACCATGGTCATTTGCTTTAGGGCCTCCATGGATTGGGTTCTTGAAAGATTCCCCCAATCTTCATTATAAATATATATATCATCCTTTGCTTTCGCCTCAGGCTCTTCTTGAGATTCTTCACCCTTATGAATTGAAGGGCAACTGAAAATTACCGAATCTTCTTCAGGAAAATCCAGAAGATCCTCGTCTATCCACGCATCATCATCAAGTCTCTCTTTCAATACAATTCTTGTTTTATATGTTTTTTATATTTTCTCTTGTGTTTTACCTCCTCCCATCCTTTATTTAAGCTAACCTCATTCTCTATCCCCAAGTTCGGCTCTTTAAAGGTTCCTTCATCCTGGGTAATATTTGGATAATCTGGAGGGATGCATGAAATTATTCCATTATTCAGATCTCCCTTCGTCTGGATATTTTGTTTGAGAACCGAAGCCTCCTCTTTCCTTACCCATTGCATCTCCTTCCTACCTCCTCCCTCATGCTGCTGCCCGTCTTCTTTCCCCACCTTGCATGATAAAATATCATGCCCGAGCCTCTTACACTTTGTACAGTAGGGAGGGAGGCTTTCGGGGATGACAGTTTGCCAATACCCCTCGGCCTGTTCCCCTTCCCCACTACCTATCCATACTTTATCAGGCGGTTTAGTTAAGAGGTTTAGCTCGACACATACACGTGCTTTATTCGGCCTAGACATGGTTCTTGTGGCTTCATCTCTTAACATGGGCTTACCCAAACACGATGAAATTGCATAGAGAGATGATCCAGAGAAGAGATGAAGTGGCGGAAAAGGCAATGTAAACCATACCGGAGCTATAGGCGGCTCTTCAAGAGGAGTAAACTCCTTTGTCCACTTCAGTATACGCATGGGGAAGCCATCAACTTGCCATAATCCGCGCTGCCATAGACGATATTGATCTTCCAGTAGAGAGCATTGGAGCACGACATGCTTGGCATCGAAATCAGCAAATTTCACCTTCCCCTTGAGCTTTAAATTGTCAATGAATTTCTGAACTCCAATCGCACGAGGCCTGCCATGAGAGAACTTACCAATGAGCGTGTATTTGAGTGGTTCTAAGAGCCTTCGAGATTCCTCAGCAGAGAAGATGATGGCCGGGAGCCCGTTTTTGTTCCCTTGGATTCGTGAAATCGGCACGGTTCCCTTTACCATAGAAGCAAAAGACTTATTAGTTAAACATAAGTCAGATTTTTCCATACTCATCTTGATTTGGACTTGGTTTGAACAGTAGTGGAGTGTTCTTCCTTCTTAGTTGCACAATCTAGCAATTACACATAAACTATACACTTTCGAACAGTGAATCACAAAGCAATTTGCACAGAAATTCCCACAACTGTTCGCAGAACCGTTTACTCCAGAAAGCTAGAGAAATAACACAGGAAAATCACGAGAGGATTTTCACTAGAGAACCAAGGCTTCCGGCTTCTAATTTAGCTTAATATTTCTTACAAGTGTTGTTGTTCCTGCTCGCCCGTATTGCTTCATGCCCATAACAGTTTTCCTTTTTATATATATTCATAATTTCGCGAGAGAATCAAGGAACACTTCGTTGCATAAAACTAGCAGTTACTCATAATAACACTTTGCAAATATAACATACAATAGCAGTTCACTAAGCAATTTACATGATATTTCACCCAACAATCCACATTAATAGTTTATACAAGATATTCGCAAGATGAAAACGTTATAGAAAACGCGAGAGAACTTAAATCAAACAGCAATTCACGAAGCAATTCACATAACAGTTAATTTAAGGTAAATCGCGAGAGAGAAATCTAGAGAAAACCGTAGGAAAGTTTTTGCCGAGTTATCGTCGAGTTTTCGCCGAGAGCAAGGTCCAGCCTCAAAAACTTATTGCTGATGTTGGGTTGGATTTGCCTAGAATCTAATGTACCTTATTTTTTGGTGCATAGTTTGGCATACCTATTAAGGTGTCCAGTCTCACACGAACTCATACATGTTAATATTTTTTAAATAATATTTGTACTGTGCCGATTCTTCTTCGGCACTCGTAATATTTTTGTATTTTAATATATTAAAGTGAGTCCAAACTACTAAAATTCTTATAGTTTTTTATTTTTTTCATGTTTGGGTCAAGATGACCGGAGAAATTAAAATTGACAGTTTCGAACCTTTCCGTATAAAATTTGTTTTTTAAATTAGAATTTATTTTATTTTCGCTATTTAAATTATTTTTTTTTTAAAAAAAAATTTAGACTGGAGAGAGAGAGAGAGAGAGAGAGACTAGAGAGAAGTATAATTTTAATTTTTAGATTTAAAATTTGAAACTTTAAATTTTTAAAACTAATAAATAAAAAATACTTGTAATTTGTAAGATGTAAACTTTTGTTTTTTCATGTCCACATTGCATGTGCACCATAATCCACATCAAAGCTGAGTCCTAAAATATGAAGTTATAAAATCTCGAGAGCTAAGAGTGATAAAATTACAGAGAGTGGGAGAGAAGAGCAGGAGATTTATGTTTTTAAAACATAAATCTTAGAATTGAGGGGGGGGGGGGGGGAAAGGGGGGAGAAATTTATAGATTAAGAAAAGAATTTTTTTTTTAAAGTTTTTTTTTTGATTTTTTTTAATTTTTGATAATTATTTAATGGACATAATCTATTGACTTAGATTGATTTTTTTTACCATTGGGTCGGTTCGATAATCGAATCCACCTGGATGGTCCATTCCAAAAGCTTCTGGAATGGAGTGGAAGGTAGAGCATCATGCCTCAGACTCGGATCTAAAAAGACTATGGGTTGGGTTCGGGCTCGATGGAAATTTTGGATTCATCAACCTCAGCTAGTCATGTTCGGGTCGAGGGCATGAAGATGGGTGTGTCGGGGCATATCTCGGCTCATGACGAGATACCTCATACATGAGTCATGGTATCGTGCCGTGTCTGGCCCGACACGTGGCCTAGTTGTCCTAGGCACATCACGACATGAGTCGTATCATGAATAGACCTGGCACAAGTCATTTTCATGTCGTGCCCATCCAGTCACGTCCGAATTGTGTCTTGCCCAGCCAGGCACCACCGAATTGAGATGTGCCTCGGGCTAAGCTAGTCTGGCCCGACACGTTTGACACATCTAATAGCATGTTAAATCATTATGATAATATCTTTGTTGCAATATCTTTGATCTTTATTCATATCTAGGCTAGATTAAATAAGTTTATGATATTTCATATTGGCTTCATGATATTTTAAAGGGAAACTAAAGAATGCCTAGCCAAGTTAGAATGAATTATCAACTTTAGTAGAATGAGTTTGATTATTATCGACAACCATATCATTCTCACAATTCTCACCAGACTCATTACGAGGATATGACTGCATAAATTTAAAGGATTAATATTTGAGAAATATTCAGGCATCGGTCTTGCTTTTAATTGATAATTTAACTCCTAGTAATTTCTTGGCTAGCTAATAATTATGAATTGTTAATTTAAGTTCTATATTGTTTTGGAAGATCATAAAGTAAGTTTTGATTCTATGAAATTAATTGACAATATCAGTTAGTATCTATCTAATGTTAACAATTAAGAAATATGATAGACAAATTACCTGTTTATGCCCCATTAAAAATGAAAACTAATTAAAAAATAAATATTTTGCTTCATTATATTATTTTCAATAGTTAGATCAATAGTTGTTGTGACAAGATAATTCCTCAGCAAATGAGTATGCTGCAAGGTTCGATGAGTTTCTAATTCATTGTAGCACCCTCGAGTCTGAGACATACATGCAAATTTTTTAATTGGTTCGAGTGGCCTTTGTCTTAATTTCAAAGCCAAGCTATTTGTCCGGAGTATAGTATTTTGTAAAGGGCATATGCCTTAGTTCATTACTTGGATGAGATTAGAAGTGTCCAATAGTTTGTGCTGGGTTGACACACCCTATCTTTTTAGGCCCTGCTAGGCCAACATGTTGTGCTTTGATGCCATGACTCTAAAAAAGGGCAGTCATTTATGACTTATTGGCATGCAAGCTTTTTAGGTCATGTTAGACTTGGTCGGGCTGGGCCAAATCAACATATCTACCCACTAGGCATTGCTCAAAGCTATGCTAGCCTGGGGAGATGGTTTGGTCAGCCAGGCCGAAACCTGCCCACACTGGCTGGTGTGCTGGGCTGGCCTCATCTTTTGTGACACATGGGCTAGAAACCATGGCCTGATTGGGCATTGCAGTGCCACGGGCTTGCTCATGCCCGTTCTAGGCACAATTCTGGTTGTGCTTGGGTCACTTGGCCCATTGGATACATTTAGATGAGATTTGTCACTTACTCCTCGTACGAGCCTTAGATTTCATGCACCGGACTTCTAGACCTACCCCTCTATTGTTTTCGATACGTCCCCTCTCAAATCTTTTCAGTTGGATCACAAAGGAAAGAGAGTTGAACATGACTTTATATGGTAGGTCTATATTCTAATTGTTTTCATTCTTAAGGATATGAGTATGTTGTTGTCAAATGTTCTTGTCCTTATAAAATGAATGTTATCAAGAATGTCATAATATATCCAACATATGATATCTTGACTTATCAGATTAATAATAGCTGTAAATTACTTGATGATATTATGATACATTGAAAAACATGCTCATTCATCATGTGCTTGGGGAGTTCTCATCACTTGCTATCATGCATTGCATATTCTCCTAACCTCAGTTCATTGAGGATTATATATACTTCCATTTTTATACGTTATGAAAATTGAGGATCAAACTTAAAGGTAATTGTAGATAGTGATAGTTATATTATTTCTGTTTTTGGATCTGTCATGACCAAAGTAGGTCTCGGGGTAGTTGTAGAGGTATTGCATAGTAATAGAATATATATTTATTATAATTCTTTTAAATATTAATCTTTTGGGTTGTTTTCTAATGAATATTTTGTTCAAATCAGATATAATTTTTTTAATTGATATGAGTCTTCTTGTTGACTCGACTATAAGTATGAAAATTATTAAAAAGCTTATTTATTTCACTACTATTAGAACAGAGATAATTAATGTAATTTATATAATTAATTATTTTTTAAATTTTCAATGAGATCTTATTCTGATGTAGGTTTTTGTTAGCAGCTAGATGAGTACTCAAATTTCAGTTGACCATTAGTCTGCATAGATAAGAGATTTATAATAGACAACTATATTTTTTGAGCAATCATGTTTTATGGAAAATTAAGATGCATACAATAGTTGTAAGATATAGTGCATAAGCAAAGTATAAGGTAACATCTTTAACTATTTGTGAGATTTTTTAAATTATATATTTATTTTAAGAAATCATATTTCAAATTTTTTATTTCACCATTATTTGTGAGACTCTTAAATTTAATATTTGAAGAAAACACATATATGATATATATTAGCTATTTTTTTTTCGGGAAGAAGATTAAATGCTAAACTATTACCAAATCTGATACTATTTATCCATTTGATAATTGAGCATCAATATCATAAAACATGTGTTTTATTAAATACTTATTTATTTTATATTGCACATAAAATTATTTATTAGTTCTAAAATTTTGATGAGAACATTTTTAAATTTTTTTAATGCTCAAAATATTTGCATGTGATGTAATTAACTTATATTTTAGATCTCTAATAACTGAAAAGCATTGCACAATAACTTGTAAGAAACATATGTTGGAAAGTTGTCAAATTGACTCAACTTGAACTTGAAATAATAATACTACAAATAGATGAGCATTGATGGCACCTAGAATATCTTATTCTGAAGCAAAATGATCTAGATAACAGAAATCCAAGATCTAAGTAATTAGTATTCAATAGCCAAACCAAAAACCAGTCAAAAATGTATCAAACTTTGTCTAATGTTTTTTTAATTCAGATAACGTTATTTAGGAGAATGTTACTGCTGATCATGATAAAAAATTGAATAGCCATACTTAAACAAATAAACTTTATGCTGAATATAATTAGAATACAATTTAAAAAATACATAAGCAAATACAAGATCATGACAAGTTTTTGTGCTATTCTTGCTTGGTTAAATTTTGATGTATTCATTAGATGTGTTTTGAGTTTTATTGAAGCTCATGTTTGATTCTCACCATATTAATTTTTTTTGATTATGCATTTTGTTGAATGAGTTTAATAAGTGAGCCATGCTTTTAAGTAAAATTGGATATATTTTAGGATCATGTTTTTGTTCATGTAAATCTGAGGAATGTAAGTTTTCCTTGGACATCCAGATGGACAACTGATTAGGACTAACCAAACGAACATATTGATCAGATCACTTAATCTTGTGAATCAAAAGGTTGAATTGGCCTATACAAAGGAAAAGGATGCAGCTTCTACCAATGTCTCTAGAATGAGGTGTTGTTTTCTTTTTTTTTTTTTTCAATTGTTTCTCATTCTTTATGAAATATACTATTTGTTTTGCTACTATTAATTAATTTTTTGTGTTCTTGGATTTCATATGAATAAGAGTTGAGTTTCAAATGGCATTATTGACTGACTATATTTGTGGAGCATAAAAATGTGCTGCTAAAAATTAGGGAAAAAATAAGCATAAAACTATTGAATGAATTATAATTATTATGAATTAAAGTAGAAAATAAGGTAAAAAAAAAATAAATTATAATATTTATTTTCAAGTTGATATATACAAGTCTATTACACCATGTTTTAATTAGTAAACTATAATTAGATAAATGAGGTCTCTACAAAGTTATTGTGAAGATATCTAATAGCTATTTTGTTATTTGAATATATAATGTAATAATTATCTTATCTTGTATATTTTCTATAAGAAATAAATAATTCATTTTTATGTGTTTCATATGCTTGTAAAAGAATAGTAAAAGACAAAAATAAATATTATATCTCTTATAATAGATGACATACCTGAAATATCTTATAAGTAACTAATATGATCCATTTAATTGATTTATATTGAATTTTTATAATTAGTTTATATAGAATTAAATGAAAAATTTGAATATCTTAATTGATTTATATATATATATATATATATATATATTAATTTTTTTTTAATTTGAAAGGGTAGAAACCTGACAACTATCAGATTTTATGCCATATCCATTGAAAAATAATCCAGTTGCTTGGATCTTATCTTTTTTTTTTTACTTTTTAATTTTTTTATTTTTTTTTTATTTTTTTTTATTTTTTTTTATTTTTTTTTTATTTTTTTCATTGGTTAGCCTTTAGAAAGCTTGAGCCCATAAGCCTATCGAAGCTGCTGGACTCCAATAGTCGAAAAGACTGTTGTGCAAGTGTCAAATGGGCCAACTCGGTCTTGTCCGACCCTACCCATTTTTTTGGCCCATAGGGGTTTGCGTGCCATGCCAGACACATCATGCTACAATACCATGCCGTGCTAGGCACAACATGGTTCTTTGAAGGATAGGCCCGGCATGGCCCACGACCCAAAATTAGCCTAGGTTTTGGCTGGTTTGGATCAGATCGAATCTGTTTTAGGTTAAGATAAAATTAGGAAAATTAAGGTTGACACCATCATCGCCCATCAGGCGTGCTGAGCCATTTCTAGTCGGGCATCGCCGAGTCGTCTTCCATTGGGCATCACTGCATCAGCCATCATGCTTCACTTTGCTCGTCGTCGCCCGTGTCATGCCCATGTGCCAGGAACCCGGGTCATGCATGGCACCGCATGCGGGCCAAAGACCCTTAGTATGGCATGATGCGAATTGTACTGAGGGTCCACCTGGCACAAGCCCTGGCATAGTTCTAGACCATTCAGTTCTGGGCCAGGCATGCCTGAACCATGTCGGACTTCAGGTAGGGCCTAGTCGTATTGGGACGTGCCGAGACAACCGATACTTATATCATTGAAAACTTTTCATAAATAAATACTACATCAATTAAACATGAATATCTTTATTTACAATGACCTTGAAGAAATGTATATAGAATAACCACTCAAATTTTGATCAATACAATCATTTGTTATTTATAGATTACAAAAATATTATATCATATAGCTTTAGAACTGTCAACTAGGCAACTTGGGCATGACATGAAAGACAACATGACTCAACTATGTCATGCATGACACAGCATGGTTCAGAGTCGTGCCTGGACATGCCATGGCTAGCCCGCACATGGGTCAAGCTATGTTGAAACAAAGATATTGGCACAGGAAGAATGACATGACATGACTCATCACAATGCCCAGTGTATGATAGTTTCGGCCTGGCTAGCCTGGTCCTAACACATACTAGTCTTGAATGAACCAGGCTAGCCTGGCCTAACCCAGACTAGTCTCTAATAAGCCAAGTTAGCCTGTCAACCCTGACCCACTTTGGAACGACCAAACCAAAAGGCGTATCAATGAGCTATACTAGGCTACCCCTTTTTAGAATCGTATTGGCATGACACAACCCATGATAAATACCATGTCATGCTGGACATGACACAATGGCCCAGACATGCCAAAAAGAATGAGTCATGCCAACTCAACACGGCTTGTTTGATACCTCTATATAGATTAGAATAATCACTTTAGACTAATTTATAAGATTTTTATTGATAATTATCAGTTTAGATTGTACAAATATGTTGTAGATTTTTTTTTGTTTATCCGAATGAACTCAAAAGGTGGGTTAATCCAACTTATTAGGTATGTATATGTCATTTTTATAACCAAAAATGAGTTGAAAATTATTCAATTCAATAAATACATTTAGTTATATTCAAGATAAATAACATTGATAGGCTCATATGTTTTTTTAGAAGTATAATATGACAGAGAATATATACAGTTAATATTTTTACGAAGATTTACCATTAGAATTGTGATTCGACAAATACTCTAATAGAGCAAAGACTAATTTATTGTTTAATATAATTCCTTAATTTAATTTTTCTATATGTAGAATAATCATAAAAAATATTAATTATCTAACAATCATCAAATTGATTATTCTTTATCAAATAGGTATAATTAATTATTTATTAGATTCATATATATTCACATTGAGTTTACTATTTACATGCTAAGGTATGTGACAAAATATTCAAACTTTGATATTTATTTTAGTAACCACAAACATCTACACCTAGTTAGACATTTACATTGAGTTTGATAATAGCTTACATAGAAAAAAAATTTAATATAAATTTTTATATTTTTCATTTAGACTATCTTATCCTCTAAAAAAATAAGATACAAATATTTATAATGAGATACCATATTGAGATAGAGTTGAGGATGATGACAATAATTATGTATGAAATATTTTGGATCAAATACTTTCTTGATGAAAATAAATATATATCTTCTTCTCCAACTAATTTTTATTACGATTGTCAAATTATGAAATATATAATTTCAATCTGATGTTTTATCCAACATCTTCATAATGATCTTAAAAAGACCTCATCTTATTATTCTCCCTACTAACATAGTATTCTCAATAGTTACACACCAAATTGAGAGGAAATATCATGATTTATCATTGTTTCTTCCTTTTTTATGTAGTTATATTTTATGAATCAAAGCATATGACATATGAGTTGGACTAATCCAAATTACAATTATATATTTAGGATTACCATTGTATGTTTCCTACAATATTTTATCGTGTGTTTCTTTTATTGCATAGTATTGCACACACAAACATATAGTGCATACACGCATTCATTAATGTGTATATGTATATATATGGAAATAGAAATGAAAATAAAAATCATTTCATATATATATATGAAAAAAAAAATTGTTTTATTTTTTCCATTTTTTTCAAACATAGCATGATGATGTTTACTTTTTTTAATATAGCTAACGTGGACAAGGAATATTTTTGAATTAATATATTTTAGTACCTAAAATATTAATATTTTTCAATTCGATATACCAAATCATAAAAAATTAGATCTTAAAATGTAATTTTTTTTTTGAATTAAGATACCCAAATATAATTTTTCCTTACGTGAATGTTACTTTGATCAACAAGGCTACTTGTGAGCATTTTGAGTATGATACTACTTTCACCTACTTTTTACTTGGATTTCATAAATATTGTAAAATTACTTGTTAGTTTGGTCACTTTAACTAAACGAAAAATTAAACACGAAAAAGATTATGATCTTTAGGTAAAATTGAATCCCACTAGTAATGATAAGAATGATTATTCACATGAACATAATGATTTAAAAATCATTCTAGGGTGTGATTGTTATTCAAATCATTGAGTTAATACTCAATATCATATAATCATATTTTTTCATGAACAAACAAAACACATAATAGTTAATTAATTCAATGTGAAATCTCAACAAAATTTGTATAAACAATAGAATAGCTTGCTAATATGTTCATAAAATGGTAACATGACTTTGAATGTTTTTCTGTGATGTTTATCAAATCACTGAGCCAATATCATATAATCATATTTTTTTCAAGAACAAACAAAACATATAAAAGTTAATTAATTCAATGTGGAATCTCAAAAGAATTTGTATACACAATTGAATAGCCTGCAAATATGCTCATAAAGAACTACTCCTATACTAAGTCCACGCTTTGAATAGCCCTAACTAGTACTAGTTAATTCCTTCCTTTCCTTATAGTCTTTTGCGTCCACCAACTCAAAATCTTATTTAGGTACCCTGAGGGACTAGATCAACTGTAACATGACTTAAAATGTTTTTCTATTCTCAAGTTTTATGTTTACACACTATAGTACTTGTATTTATATCAATGTTATATCATACTCATATGACAATTGCCAATTAATGAATAAAAATTACATTTTTTCCATTTTAATTCCAACAAGTTATGAAAAGAAAACCTTGCATGAGTGTTTTTGAAAATATGTTATGATAACCCTAAATGGATGGGTCTAATCAATGAACTATGAAATAGTATCATACTAAAAAAATATCTCATCCTTCAAGCCAAATGCAAAACAAAATGATTGTTGACAAGGATAAAAATGTATGCTTATTGCTAGTCATTACTTTCCTCATGCAATTATATAATACATAAACAATTTGGTGATGTATTGACACAACTTAAAAAACAAAACTTTATGCAGCTAGAATGTGTCGTGACAATATGTATTATGACAGCAAATTGAGCTTGATAATATAATAATTATAATGCCGCTCATAATTCAAAATGTCCTTTTTTATAATTCATTCAATAGTTTGATGTTTCTTTTTTATATATTTAATGGGAATACCCACCTTATATCCTACCTTAATCTTTTTTGCTCATTTTATAACAAATTAATTTTATGATGCTATCATTCATCATGATTATATTTTTTTCATTTCCACATTAATTCTTAACATTGAATCAAAGCCCATTTTGAGTAAATTTTGACCTTAAAGCGTGGGAGGGAGAGAGTGTGTGTGTGCGTGCGTGTGTGTGTGACAATGAGGGTAACAAGACCTAAAATAAAAAATGTGTTTCCTATACCAGTACAATGCACGCATGAATTTCAAAATTATTTAGAAATTGTCACACAACTAATGTGTATGATAGAGAGTGCACGAGGAGCAAGTTGATTGAACTGTGGTCATGATATAATTGCGTGGTTGTAACGTGGTGGTGGCATGTAGCAGTGTTGGAAGGTTTTGTGCAATTTAGGAAGACTGTGTACCCCAAAAATTAGTGTTTAATAAAAATTAGGGTTTCATTGAGAGAGAAAAAAATTAGAATTTAATATTCATTATATCCTAATTTTATTTGACATGTAGAAAGAGTTTATTACAATAGACATAGATAGAGAAAAATGTCAATTCAGAATATATACTACAAAAGTGTATGTCATAGCAAATGTAATTATTGAATATTACTTTCAAAAAAAATTCAAAACTTTTACATAATATTGAGAGAAATATATCAATTATAAGAGCTTTTAACTATTCTCACAAAATTCATCTATCCTAATATTCTTACTAGAGAAAATATACAAACTTATCCTCTGAGACAGCATTGGATCCTACCATTCTTACAAGTATCACTAACTATTTCATTCATACTCTTAATTTAAATTCCTAAATTATTAATAGAGGAATTAATAGTCATATCACCAATGACCATATCTTATCCACTTTTGACCACTCTGCCACTTTGCTCTTATTTCAAATTTCTAAATTCATCTACCTAAGACATTTTCATGAAACCTTTCACCAAGAATTGAATCAATAGTTATGCTTACGGATAGTTGACCAAGCAAATGAATGCTCCAAAGCCGAAGTGTGCTAGCGCACTTCCATTTTCTCACTCGATCAATTATGCAACGGATATGTCATTCACAATAAAAGTGGGCAGGCAAAGATTATTCTCTTAACAGTGGAAACAATAACGAAAGCAAAGATTAATTATCAACACTGAGTACTCCATAGCCAGTGAAAAAAATAAAAGCTTATTCCCCCCAAAAACAAGATGGACAATCTTGAGAGAAAAAGAAATAAAACAAAAGATAGAAATATCCTAATAAGAATTTACCCTTACATGCTCGTGAGATTGAAAAGGTGAGTCAAACTATCTTTGCTTTGACAACAGATTTATCCATCTATCACTTCCCGATAATAGCTGCATCTTCCAATATTTCAAGATAAGATAACAACAAAGCCTTAACTTTTTTTTAATTGAGATTGTCTTGGTGTTGGTGCGAGGAGTGGTACCCTATTAACAACTTTGGTGAGATTGAATCTGCCTTTTTGCTTTAGTTGGGCACCTTGGCACTAGAATGTGAGTGAACAAAAAGCCTCTTGTCCCTTATTAGACTACTTTTGCTTGGTACTCTATCGATTGGATCTGAAGGTTATTTGGTTTTTTTTGTATCATGCCAAGGAAAAGTCAAATTAGCTCGACCAAGAAATCTAAATTGTTTACTCTGGCTTGTGAAGTCAGTTCATTTCAATTCTATAAAAAGAAGGCCTCAAAGAGAAGCACTTTTGTAAGATATATTTGATCTCATGCTCACAAAAAATCATGTATGCACTCAATGTCTCGTGTGTATCTAAGGGTTAGCTCCTACCATTCTTACAATTATCTTTGATTATTTCACTCATATTCTTATTTCAGATTCTTAGATTATTATTTACTTCTACTAATATTTATTTGCAGAATCAATTGACTCTATAAAAAACTCTATTTAAGTTTAACACAAATTATTTATTTTCTTTTCTACGATAGTATCTTATTCTAAATATTTTAGTATGTTTGCCCTTTTACTTGTTTATTCTTAATTTGGTCATTCGTTCCTAACAAAGTTGAGAATATCATATCATAATTTTAAAAATATTATAATTCTAAAGTTTGAGACATATCAGGATAATAGATTACTAAAACATCATATCTTACATGACAGTCTAGTTTGAGTAGATATGCATTCAACATAATACAGTCAAACGTATGGGAACATAGTAGAGATATGATCATAGAAAAATTTAGGTATTTCATCGTATATATTAATTATTGCTCTAGATATACATCGATATAATTTTTTCAAGATAGATCTTAGATTTTTTCTATTTTTTAATATTTTCATAAAATATTAAAAATTAATTTGATAAATATATTTTAAAATATTAACAAATGATAATATATTAGAATATATATTAGACTAACTCAACACTTATTGTATATATTATGAAACTATATAACATACTTCTCGCACCTACACATCCCAACAAAACTTGATTAGTGAAAAAAAAATAAATATATGATTCAGACATCTCAAACAATTCTACTTAAAAAAATGTTCAAATAAATTTGGAAAGATTTTATTTAACCATAATCTACCTCATTAATCATATACCTTTGTCTGTGATTTCTCAACATATATCCTTCCAGATCCTACATACTAGAGAATTGATATTTAGTTTGCATCTCAAAATTTTTTGATACACTTATTTTACACTCAATCGCTCCTCAAAATGAGACAAATTGACATATATGATCTTGAGATATGTCTTCCTTTAATATTCTAGTACGAATATTATCTTTTTTTCCTAAAACTCATTCGTTGAAGAATCTACAAAAAGTGTATGTCTAGATATTACACTTTAATTCATTACTTTTCCTCCATTACCTATAGTTTTGCCTAAACTACCAGTTAGCATAAAGAGTCACGTACCAACCACACCGGAGTATTTTAGTACTCAGTGTGATATTATTTTCAATGAGTCACCACGAATTCATATCATATCAAACTGAGAAAAATGAGATTTCTCATGTAGCAATATCTCTTTCAGACACACCTGAATGATACATTGGTCTATGAATCTTCACTTGTAGAGACTCATATTAAGTCGATAACTATAAACTTAACCACCTATGACTTAAATTCTATATCAAGATAAAAAGATTACTTAAGCCGATCATTAAAGATACGAGCATACTAAAAAGTCAAATTATCCTACATCTAGCACCTCTTACCTTGACCTTCCAATCACTCCTAAAAGAGATAAAGAATTTAAACTCAACACCGAATTTTACAAATTTTATCATACTCGTGCATTATTTTTTTTATTTTATTTTTTAAATATTTTTTTATGATATTAACATACTCAAGTCTCCATCTAAGATATTATATCATCCTGGATGATACCAAGTCATCATAGAAAGGTATATGTCTTCCACACTAACAAAACTTAAGAACTAGTACTATAATCTTCAAAAAAAAATTATTATTCATACAGATGAGTATTTCATATAAAGATAGATTCATATAAAAAGATAGATTATTTAATAGAAGGATACTTATAAAAAGGAGATACTCAAGTATTTAATATGAATTCTCATATCTTTTGTAAAATCCCACAATTAGAATATACATCAATTAGATATAAAGAACATATTTTTTCAAGATAATATTTATAATAAAATATATATGAAGTAGTCATGTCAATTTCTTGCAACACATCAAGATCTCATTTGAAAATTACAAAAGGTATTATATGTTTTGAAGCAGTGTAGAGAACCAAATTTGTAAAATTTTATAGGCAATCAGCAAGTTTGAATTACACATGTTTTATCCGCTTGTTTGTTTTCCATAGAAGCAATAATAGCATAATAAATTTATTGATTTTCTATGTAGATTTCATTTTGACTACAAATAATGATAATTTAAAAATTATCTAACTCAAAAAAAAAATTTCAAACACTTTTTTAGACAAAAAACATTAAAAAGCACAAATATTTCTTTGATATAAAAGATTATTATAATCGGGAGGAATATTCTTTTCACATATTAGATATATACTTACAAAAATTGATCTTGTAATTTGTTCTCTAGCAAACTCTTATCGATCCAAATATTAATTTTACTTTTTATATAACCACTCCAGATCACTTTATTATATATAATAGAATGATAAAAGATGTTAATTATTTAATTTTGATTAGATTAAATATAACATATGCAATCAATATATTTAATCAATTTTAAAAATTTTCTCGAAATGTTTACCTCGACACAACTATTCACATATTGAGATATGTGAAAGAAGACTCTATAGCTTTAGATTTCTTTCGAGGGTCATTAGCACTTGCAAGTGATTAGGCATTCATATTCAAATTGAACACCGGCATGCACCGAGAAGAAGATTTCTATTCAACACCTGATTTCATAAGTTTTGGCACTCTCACATTGTTCATTTATTTTATTTTTTTCATTATTATTCTTATAAATACTAACATACTCAAGTATCCTTATGATACATTATATTATTTGAGGTGACAAGTAGGCCATGTGGCCCAAACACAACACGAGGCACGACTTGACTAAGCTGTGTCTAGCCCAAAACAGCATAGACCAGAACCTTGCCCAAACCTGAGTCATGGCAGCCCGAGTAGAGGTTTCAAATTGGTCGAGCAGCCTGGGCACAACCCAAGGCCCGACATGGTTCAGTTGCACCCAACCAGACCCAACCCAATGGTACGAGCATCATGCTAGGCTCATGCTAGGCTAAGCATGACCAATATGCCTAACCCAATGGTATGATTAACCAGCCCAAGTGACCACCCGATGAGGTCCATATTGAGTAGTTTTATTTTATTTTATTTTAAATTCGACCTCCCCATAATGGGGCTGTCCATTTAAAATAAATTGGCCACAAGGATGATTGTAATGGGTCCGACCATGTGGCAATTTTTTTAGGTTCCATGGTTCGGAAGTTCGGCATGGTCGGCAACTCCATGCACTTTGCAATGCACACCATGTCATATTAGGTCAATAGACCGTGCACCGTGTCGTGCCTAACACGACACGGCCCATTTGACATCTTTAGGCATTAGGCATGACTCGTGTCATGCTAGGCCATGGGGTACCAGTTTAGGCACGACCCTAGTGCCTGACCCATTGGCATGGTCCATCACAACAGGTACAATGACCTATAACCTTAGACCGAGATGCGGGCACCGTTCATTTGGCACGTGCCTATCATACCCAGTCAGTTTAAAAAAATATTTAAAAAAAATTATCACCCTACCTAGTACACATGATGAATATTTTTAATTAGCAAGGCACACGGGAATGCCTGAAGTCCCGTGTGCCTGAAGGCACACGGGAAGGCAACTGGGTTGTGCAATGCTAGGCACGATTGAATTATGTTGTACCTGAGTTGTCCTACCCAGTTGGCTCCTCTAACTATCTCTCCTAATTGAAGGCCTATGTGAGACTTCTAATAGAAGTAAATAAAAGTAATATATCGAGATGTATTCCTAAGATCCTTATTTTTCATTGGTTCGTCAAATAATAGTATTTCTAAAAAAATAATATTAGCACTCATTAATATTATGTAATTCTTAAGTGTCTGATACTAATGTAACAAAGAAAGACACTTTATTATTTATGTGCCATTTTATCTCATAATGATGAAAGATCTTTGGCAAAGTGATTCTAAAGATTTTGTGAGTAAGTTAAATAATTTTTCTCTAAAATATAAGATTTAAAAATATACACATTAAGAAAAGATAACATAAAATATTTGATTGATGTGATACTTTATGATGACATCTTATCCTATCATGGAGAGATTTTATGATGTAAGTTGAATAAAATTTTTTTATATAATCTCATTATGTGGGGGCTATGCTAGTATAATAAGTTTGATATATGATTTATGATTAATATATTAATTACTCAAGATATTAGACATGTATTCTATTTAATTATTAATCCTAATATTTTTTATATTTTTATTTAATTGATTTTATATTTTTTTTTGATTAAATAATTGAAAAAAATAGAGAAATTATAACTTAAAACATAAAAAATACAATTTGAATTAGTCTAAATTCATCACAAAATCTCACTAGAAGAAAATTTAAATATATAATATAACTTAAAATCTAAAATGATTGCAGTAAAATATGTAATTTATCAATAAATATGATAAAATATCTAAATTCATCATAAAATTTATATCTACTAGGTTTCTATATATTTGAATGTATTAAATTAAATTAATCTTTACTCATATAAGTTTGACGAGCAAGATAGAATGTTTTGGCATATTTTACTACCTAAAACATCCCACTCTAGTGTAAAAACATTTCTAATACTATGATTCAATATTATCTAATGAAATATATTATTGTAGAAACAAGAATATAGTCCATCATATTTATTTATAGAAGGATGTTTATTTGATATTTTTTGATTCTGTAAAATAATATAAGTGAAAGAAAAATAAAGTTAGAATTGAGTTGTTAAGAATAAAAATTCACATAAAAAAGATTAAATAGATAATCATAAATAAATTATATATGAGAAAAAAATATTAAATTTAATATTATCATAATCTAAGTATTATTGATAATTTGTTATTTTCCATTATCATATTTAGGGAATAAAAGAACAAATAGTAAAATACTATCCTTGTCTTCTATTTTAATCTATATTTTTTTGTTTGATCTTTACTTTTTTATTTTGATTTATCTAATTTGTATCTTTGTTTTGTCTTGGAAGTCATGTATTAATATGATGACAAATATTTTTTTTCAAAGATAGTAGATCTCGAATTTGAGACTCATTAGTTACTATTTCTTTAAATTTTGGGGTGTAATATTATTTAGTTATTATTCTATTCCATACTTTATCCTAATGCATGAGCATTATGCATTGAGTATAATCTATAATCTTTGATATATTTGTTTTTTGTGTTCTTTGGAGGAACTTCATTATTAGGATACTACCTAAATAATTGTGGCTAGAGTCAAATATGTTGGGTTGAATGAGATGTATCTTTGTTGGTCCAACTACTACTACTACTAGAAATTGGATTGTTAGCTCTCAAATCAATGACCCAATACCAATAGAAGTGTCAAAGGGGTGTGTCGGACTAGCATGCTAATTTTGATGACCTAATCAGACCAACATGTTGTGCCTTGCCATCACATTTTTGTGGGAAGTCAGCCCAGCATGGCATGATGCCTCATCTTCCTTAATTGTTTGTGCCGAGACAGACTGTGTCATGCTGGTTTGGTTTGGCAGTGGCATGACAGTCAGCAGTGCCAGTGGCCACTCCAGTGTCACTGTAGGGCAGTGCTAGTGGCTACATTGTGCCATTAGGCTGTGCCCACAATGGGCATTACATAGTAAGGTGCCATGTCGGTGCATGTGCCGGTTGCTGGTACCACTACTTAATTGACTTTCAAGTTTTTTCTTCAAATTTAAAATATAATTTTAATTTTTAAAAATAAAAATAAAGTTAAAATTGTATTGCATTATAAATTAAAATAAATAAAATTCAGAACCCAATAAAAAAAATATTTGTTTAATTTTTTGTGGGTTTAGTTTTATAATGACACGACAATTGATAATAAATCAAAAAATGAACGTCAAAAATAAATTCAACAATACTTATAATAATCTTCTAATATCTATAATTAGTCTGTTTGTTATATGATTTGGATTCTCATGTTTGATTTTGTAGTTAATGATAGTTTCAATATCCTTGATATAGCATGATTCATTATCTACTAGTAGTAATTTTATTTTGTTCTAAATATTTATTTTTGAATCATTCAAGTATTTTGTATATGAAAATGTTACTATGCTATTTGATTGTAATTTTGTTCTTATATATGAAATAATATTCATAGTTATAAAAAAATAGATTTTGATGTAAATGTGTCAGATGAGTTATGCCATGCTGGCACGTCCGTGCCACCATGTCGTACTTGACATGACATGAGAATTAGTTGGTCGGCATGAAACGACATGGTTGACCTGCATAATGTAAGGTCATGTTGGACCATCCATGTTAGAAGCCCATTGTGTGAAAATGCAATGGGTGTTCAACTTACTTGGCTAACTAATTGCAATCAGTCACGTAAGCAAGATTCAACTTATATGATGAGATTTTTTTAAATAACTTGTCTCGTCGGGCGGTCACCCAATAGTATTTGACTCTTTACCCATATCTAGTCTGGGTCCCAGGGCTGGTGGACCATGCCATCAGGCCAGACATGTGAGTAATGCCTAGCCCAACACGAGACACAATATTGCATCAGCCCAGCATGGCACGAGTTGTGCCATGGGGTGGCATGGTCAGGGATCATACACTTTAGACCATGCCATGCTTGGCCAAGCACGGTTGAACCATGCCGTGTTATTGCCTAGTTGACACTACTATTTTAATGATATGCTAAACATTGGAGGGGTCAATAAACTATAAGTCATCTTAGATATGACATGATAAATAGATTCGTATAATTTTTACCAATTTAATATATTTAAATTCTTAGTATTATCATATGATAGAATAAAATATTAATTGATATCTAAGTACCTAGATAATTCGCTCATATTTGATCGACCAATTTATTATTTGTTCATAAATAACTAAATAAAAAATTATCTTTGAAAATGATATTCATGTCCATACTTAGAGGCTAGATAAAATTATTATATCTTGTATTGTAATATGTAAATATGTTATAGTATTTATGTCTACTAATAGTGGAGGGCTCACTAGCAGGCTGGGCAGTGGCCACTCCACAACCATTGTAGAGGCATTTATGTTTACAACCAGTGATTGCATTACTCTATTTGGTAGTTCCCACATTGGGAATTGCACAGAGTGATGCAGTGTCTGTGCTCATGCCGGTTGTTACTGTAGAATTAGTTTTTAAGTTTTATCTTAAAGTTTAAAATATAATTTTAATTTTTGTAAATAAAAATATCAAAGCTAAACTATATTATACTGTAAATTAAAATAAAAAAAATTCAGAATTTCTTAAAAAAAATATATTTATTTTATTTTTGTGGTTTTTGTTTTATGACAATATGATAATTAATAATGACTTAAAAAATAAACAGCTTCAACAACAAAAAATCAACAACACACATGTTAGTCCTATAATTTATGAGATTAGTTTGTGTCTATAATATGGGTTGAATCGTTAAAGTATGATTCTGACACGTGATAGTTTTGATATTTTCGATGTCACATAAGTCGTTACTCACTAGCAGCTAAAGGTGTCAAATGGGCCGGGCTGGCCCGGCCCAGCACGAGGCACGGCACGTTCAAAAACCGTGCCCGCGCCCGTGCCGTGCCCGGGCGAAGCAAGGCACGAGCCGTGCCGTGCCTGGCCCGGCACGGGTCCATCACGTGCCGGTCCCGCAGGCACGCGTGGCACGCCGCTAGTGCCACGCGTGCCGTGGCGTGAGTCGTGAGTCACGACTCACAAGTCGCGACTCACGAGTCACGACCCACGGTCACGACTCACTGAGTCGTGACTCGACCCATCCGGGCCCCCCCGGTAAAAAGACCGCGGGTCGGGTCCAAATAGACCCGACCCACGGTCTTTTCTGCCGAAAACCAACTCCATTGACTCAGAACCGAAAAATTCGAATTTTCCAACGGAAAAAAAAAATTTCAAACTTTGAGTGATTTTCAGCCCTTGGATTCGACTCCAACGGCTAGGGGGCAGAATCCAACGGTCCTCGTGATTCTGCCCCTTAAATATATTAAAAAAATTCAAAAAAATAATAAAAAAATAATTTTTTTTTAAAAAAAAACTTTATTTAGCCTATAAAATCTACCCCCTCCCTATAAAATTTATGTTTTTCAAAAACATAAATCCTCTCAATATTTTCTCTCTCTCACATAAACCGTGCTTCTCTCTCTCGGCCCTCGTGATTTTGATTTCAGCTTGGATTTTCGTGAAACTCAACTTGAGTTTTGAACATCAAAGCTTCCTGCGGTGCATCTTGCACGTGAGTGACCTCATTGCTTTTACCGGGTAATATAATTTACTTTTTTTTATTTTCTCTCTCTAAAGCTTCTCTCTCTAGAAAAACGTATGAAAAATAAAAAATGACAAATTCACCTAACACATATTTAAATTTGGAAAATGAAAATGTTAGTGTTACACAAATGTCTGTGGCTCCTGAAACTTTGGTTTCTCCTGTCATCTCAGCCCAAAGTTCTAAAAAACAAAAAACTAGGAGGACTTCTGTAGTTTGGACACATTTTAAAATCATAACACAATTAGATGTTAGGGGTGAGGAACATGAAATGGCACAGTGCAAATATTGTATGAGACTTTTAACATGCAAGAGTACATGTGGGACTGGGCACCTAAAGAGGCATGCTGAAATATGCTCCAAAAAACATGGACCGTTAGATCCTAGGCAAACCCAACTTGGCACTACATTTTTTGAGACTGGATCGAGTCCAGTCTCAAAGTTTACTCCCTTTGTATACTCCAGCGAGTTGGGTAGGGACGGCATGGCCAGGCTCATCACATTGATGGGTCTTCCGATCAGATTTTCGGAAGATCCGAAGGTAGTGCGCATCATGCAGACTTATTTTCAGCCATCCTATCGTAGGATTCCTAGGTCCACATCTAGGAGTGACATACTAAAGATATATAAGTTAGAAAAACAAAAAATAATTAAGGAATTTTTGGCATTTAGTGGAGTGGTGTCCGTGACGTCCGATATATGGACATGTCACGATGATTCTTCTTATGCATGTATCACGAGTCATTATGTCGATTCAAACTGGACAATAAATAAAAAAATATTAGGATTCACTGAGATTCTTCATCCTCATGATGGCACGACCATTTTTGAGTGTATGATGAAAATATTTAGAGAATATAAAATTCAAAATAAAATTTTTAGTGTCACTTTCGATAATGCTGCGAATAATGGAGTAGCGATCAATATGTTTGTTAGGAATATTAGAGACGCACCTTTAGGAGAGATATTTCATGTCAGATGCATGTGTCATGTTATTAACCTGATAGTTCAAGCGGGTATGAAGGTGTGTTCCCCCGCGTTGGAAAATATACGCAATGCACTCAAGTTTATTCGCACTCCTCGCAGACTACAAGAGTTTGGTAATCTCTATTTGTCTACGAATCTTAAGAAGAAGAAATTCCAATCTGATGTGAGACATCGTTGGAATTACACGTACCTGATGTTGGAATCATGTGTTGGATACGAACATGTGATATCCGACTACGTCAATAGTAAGAGTGGCGAACTTATTGTTGACGACAGTGACTGGGATTCAGGAATTTCATTTATGAAATTCCTGAAGATATTTTATGACACGACGAACATGTGTTCGTCGGTTTATACGCCCACCACTTGCATTGCACTCCGTTGCATATGCAACATTAGTAGCATGTTTAGGATGTATCGAGCGGACCCGACGCTCAGCCATATGGTTGCAGAGATGGAGACCAAGTACCTGAAGTACTGGTCCACCATTCCATCTCTTTATTGCCTCGCAGCATGCATGGACCCTAGGACTAAGGTGGAAGGGGTTGAAAACACCCTGACTTTCATTTCCTCGTGCATGAACCTGGAAGAGCCACCTCAAGGGTTCATTTACGAGAAGTTGACAGACCTGTTCACATACTACGATACTAGGTATGGTGGTGGTGGTGTTGAGACTGTGAGTACGGACTCTGATACCTTGTTCGGAGATGACGCTTATTCCATTAACCTAGCGAGGGGGAAACGTAGGGGTGGACCTTCACATAGGAGCGAGCTGTCTCGGTACTTAGATACCGATTACTGCTCAATCCTATCACCTTCTGACAATAAGAATCTTGATTTATTACAGTGGTGGAAATCATATGAGTCCGCCTATCCCGTGCTATCTATGATGGCACGGGATCTACTGACTCCTCCGGTGTCGAGCGTAGCATCGGAGTCTGCTTTTTCTGTTGCAGTAAACGTGATTTCGGATAGGAGATCGAGATTACGTCCAGATATGGTTGAGGCCTTGGCATGTTTGAAGGATTGGGAGGAATCGAGATTTAGCATCAGTGATCGTGCTGAAGCTGGGACTGTGACAGACACTGCAGTCGCATCCACATCCACTACGATGGCGGAGGAGCTGATTGCCGATGATGATGACACATATGATACTGATCTTGATGTTGCGGCTGATGATTCTCATGATATGCCGCTTGACGATTGATGCTCATCTGCTCTTTTTTTTCGATATTTTTTTATTTTTTTTATTTATACGCTTTGTTTGTACTTTGTATTATACGTTGTGTTGAAACTTATACTTTTTTTTTCGGAGTATTGGTTTCAAAAGCATGAATGGTAATTTTTATTTGTGTAGTTTAAATTTTTTTTAATTAAAATTTTTACTAACTTAATGTATTTATTTATTATTTTAGGATTTAAATTTTATTTTAAAATTTATTAACTTTAAATTTTAATATTTAATTAATACATTATAATATTAAAATATGCTAAACTTAATTGAAAAAAAAAATAAATTTTCTAATTTTTGTTTGTTACATTTAATTTTAAATGTAATATTTTTTACAAAAAAATTTATTTTTTATTTATTACATAAACTCTAAAGTAAATACAGATAAACAGAAACTTAATAAAAAAATTAAAAAAAAAAAATTTTATAATCTGCCAAGTGCCAAGCACGGGCCGTGCCCGTGCTTGGCTCCCGGGACCCGGACCCTAGTTGAGCCGGTCCAGTAGACCAGGTCCAGCCATGCGACTCCCGCCCCGCCTCGCCTACCATGCCCCATTGCCCCTGCCGTGCGCCCGTGCCGCCTGGCCAAGCCAACCGTGCCCGAGCAGGCCGGGCACGGCACGGCACGGCCTCGCCGTGCCCACGGGCCGTGCCGTGCCCGACTTTAAAAAACCATGCCTTGCCGGGCACGGCACGGTACAGTGACCGTGCCTTGCCGGGCACGGCACGGTAGCACGGCGGGGCACGTGAAAAACGGGTCGTGCCGTGCTGGGCCGGCCCGTTTGACACCTCTACTAGCAGCTATTTCACTATCTTTGAATCATTTTTTTTACATGAAAATATTTCTATTATATTTGGTTGTAGTTTTGTTCTCTTATTTTAAATACTATTTAAAATCACAAAAAAAAATAAAGATTTTGATGTTATGCTAGATATTGAATGAGTCATCAATTACATGTCATTTTAGATATAACAAGATTAGATGTATCAAATGGATTGTGCCATATACTTTTTTTAGGTGGCTTAGTTAGGCCAATATGCTGTGTTGGGCATAACCCGGTAAAGAAGTCATGCTATACCAAGCACAAAATGACTTGTATTCTTCCAGGCCTGGCATGACTCGACCATCATGAGTTCAGGCAAAATCATGCTAGGTCATGTTGGGTTTTGATTTTATGTATTGCAAATCACAATGTAATAATATAAAAAAAATATAATCATATCTTACATTCATATGAAATAAAATAAAAATTTTCATCCAGATAAAAAAATTAATAAATAGAAATAATATAATATAAACAAGACAACAAAAAAAATGTATCATCCAATAAAAAAAATATAATCATCGGTTCTAATGTCAACTGATGCTTGTATTACAAATCATCATTTACGTGTAAGTTTTTGATAATATTATTAGCGGTTGTCTCAATATTTTTCAAGTCCCGTGAGTTAATATTTGTTAGTAATTTTTGTGCTTATGTTCTAGTTTTATTCTAGATGTTTAATTTTGAATCCTCCAAATTCTTCATACATGCATGTATCTCAATGATATCTAGCCGATTTCTTGATCTCTTATCTAAAGTGATATTGATTGTAATAGAAAAAGTATATTCTAATATTATACTCGATACTAGAGGAGTCAGTAGATTCTGTGTCATCTTAGACAGCATGAGATTGGTGAACTCATGTGATTTTTATCATATTATAATATCAAAGTTCTTGTTATTATTATGTGATAGGATTGAATAGTAATTAGTATTTAAGTATCGAGATAATTTGTTTCTATTTGATGGATCACTCTGTCATTTCTTTCTCGGTAACTGAATAAAGAAGTCAACATTTCCAAATACGGTGTTCATGTCGGTTCATGCATGTGGATATGTATGTCAAAATATTCTTTACCTCAGCCACTTTAATCATAGAATTCATATAGGCAGCTATATAAAAAATAGATAAAATTATAGACCAGTATTTTAAATACTTCGTTTCTATCTTAATAGATATGACACTAAATATAGGGCATCTAAACTTGCTAAACATGCAAGTAGTGGGACTGTATACAGACAAATAAATATTATAGTGTCATAAAATTTTCAAAAATTTTATAATAGAAATTATTGTATCTCAGTTAGTATCATTAATTATAAGTTCATTATTTTTATTATTGAAGTTGTCAGATATTACATATTCATATCCAATACATAGCTTTAATATCAAGTAAATATAATTTTATTAATGTTTCACATTCATTTAGAATTTCTTCTTTAGACTTGTAGATAAACAGAGACTACTAAACTTCTATTGTTTGCTACGCGTCTTAAGTTATTTTATTGAGTTTCTTATTTTTTCTAATGTGGTGGAAATAACTTATCCTCATTTATACTATTAGGTTATTAATATGACATATGTATCTAATGTGAAAAATATTACTTGATGATCCTAACAAATATATTAATAGATACTCATTGTTTAATCATTATCAAATATATATAAATATATTTATTTTGAATATGATAATCTCTAAAGATTATTGTTATGCCATCATATATGACAATGTATCATGAGGAGAAGAAACTCAAAAAAATATAAATTATTTTATTAAGTTTTATATAGAATCTATATAGTGAGCGGTGAAGCATACATTGTGGTGACTAGTTCAAATAACGAATGTCACGAACACCATTCTATTATATTTTATAAATTTATTAATTATATTTGTTTTTTCTAATTTATAATATTTAATTATGTTGTTCCTATATGTAGATTTATGAATCTTGTGATAAGTAGTCTAGAATTAGGTTCTCTATGTACTGACAACCCTAGTATCCTCTGA